>PTEX01000047.1:3238695-3354902 GCA_003342815.1 Eudromia elegans
GGGCGGGACGGGGCCGGGCCGCGGCGGAGGGCGCCGGGCGGCAGGTGAGGGCCGCCCGCCCCCGCAGAGCAGGGCCGCGGGAGGTCTCGGTCACGGGCGGCAGCGCTGCGAGCAGCGCAGAGGGGCCGCGGAGCCCGCCGAGCCCGCCGCTGCCCGTGGGGCCGCGCCGGAGCCCACCACCCAAGCACCCTCCGGGGTGTAACAGCCCCCTTACGGGCAGGGCAGCTCAGGTGCTGCTTTGAGGCCCCCCTCCTCGGGAGGGCCCTGCACAGGCAGCGGCCTCCGGGAAGTCAGCAGCGTGAGCAAGTAGAAGGGTAACCGGGATGCTGGGCGATACGCAAGCAAAAACCAAGAGCAGACCCACTTTCTGCAGCCTCCTGGGCCCAACTACTACAGCACTCGGAAACCTTCCCAGCAATAAAAAGCAAGATACTCACTTTCCATTAGAGAAACATAGCTTGTTCCATACCGAAGAGGCTTGTTCCTCCACACTGTCACTTGTTCCTCCTGTCGTCACTTATGTTTGAAAGTTACTCAGCACTTCTTCCCTTATGTATCTCCAACCTTCAGTAGTCCTGTGCAAATCTGAAGGAAATCAGACAAAAATATTCTGACCATTCTTGCTTTTACAAGAAATACTCAGCTTTTACAGGAAAAACAACAAACACAAGAAACTAAATTAAAAAAATGGTCAGTGGGTAATTGCATGCTCTATCCTTCCCACTTCAGTTTAGGTTTTGACAGGCGTTAAAATTGTAATTGCTGAAAATTTGATACCCTATGGACTTAGCAGACTCTCAATTACCACGAGCAGCTACAACTTTCAAAGCAGCTGACCCCTGCTCCTATGTTATTGCAGGATATAATTCCGGCATGTTATTACAGATCTATCCAGGTAAATTCTGGGAGCAAGGCAAAATCAAGGTGGTCAGCATTTACTGGAAAGACACAAGGCCAGGGGCTAGAAGGCTTCACAGAATTTAACACAACTGATTCTTCTTTCTCTGACCATTCTAGTGAGAGAAAACTACTTCAAAAATCTCTTGCTACAGATCTGAGGCAGAAGAAAACTGAAGACTCTCTTGCACTTCTACTATCAAGATTTTCAATGTAAAAAAGTGTGTGTATATACATTCCCATGAAATTAGGGACTCTGTGAAAAATCATTTTGGATTCATGGCATACTTGTAGAGTATTGTAGACTCCCAGTTAATCACCTTTAACAAAAATATATTAGAACTGAACAATTACTTTATTCTAGACTATTGGGCTAATTAATCCCAGGTGCAATTCCATTGAAATCAGTGCAAAAAGGCTCATTGTTCTCTGACTGAACACAGTAAGCGAGCCCAGACTGGTCTCCAAGTACCAAGAACACAAATACTGTGAACAATAACCATGTTTGTAGGTGAGCCATTCCCAAGGAAGGTTTGTGGGAAACGCTCTCAAAAAAGAGCAGCAGCAAAAGTAGTTTCCATCAGTCAATGGAGCTGTTGCTGTTCTGCCTTAAACAAAACCAAATATCCATGGATTTATCCATGGATAACTGTTCCTTTACTGCAATACCAGTAATAAGGTTAGAAAACTTGTTTTTAATAGAAGCCTAGATAAAATCACCACAATGCTCTGCAGCCTGATGTGCCACTCAGTGAGTAAAGGCCTTGAGCTTCCATGGTCATTTATGTTTTTGTACAACGTCGGTCTGTAGTGATAGTATCTTTGTTTCACCTGCACGCACGTGTAAAAGTGAAGGTCCTGAATATGAACACTTACTGGGCTGAGTAAAAACCCTTGGTTTTGCTGCAGAAAAGCTGCAGTTTGCCTCCCACATAGCCAAGACTAACCTTGCATATAAGGGTACAAGTGTGCACAAATGTTTAATCCCAGAGTTTTCAAAGATCATTCTCTCTGCACTCCAGGCAAACTGCTTTTGCAAGGCTGGTATTTACCCAATGTATATTATGTGATGGAACTTTAAAAAAAAAATCTTTATGTAATGCTGCTAGCTAAAGCAGCCTTCTTAGAGTGTTTGCTTCTAAAGAAAGATACATTAAAGCCATAGATTATTCACAAAAAAATCAAAGTAATCCCTAAAGGAAATAAAACATGAGGTGATGAGGCTCACAAATATTTAAATTACTTTAGATCATTTCCTTTGTCTGCTAGACAAAGTAGTTACTCAAATAATAGAAAAAATATAGCAATGTAAACTGGCATGCATGGAAATTCCTTCTGTCTATAGGAGACAGTGAGGACAGATCTTCTTAAATACTTTTATATATATCACATTGTTTAAATGTGTAAGAGGAGTTCAACCTACATTTCTTCTAAAATTGCTCCTAAAATGAAATACCTTAATCCTGCAGACTTGCATGATTTTAAATGTTCCTTCTTAATCAGATCAGGCCCAGCGACACTAGCTGCAGGGTGACAACACACAGAAATCCCCAACTGTAGACAGCAAACAAACAGATTCCCTTCAGATATTTGCAGAATTTAGCACACCTCTGACTCTCATATTATACAAATTTAAAGTGAAAGGTGTTTAGGTACAGCTGGTAATAAAATATATATAAAGATATATAAAAATCAAATAAAATAGGTTCACAGAGATTTGTCCTTTGAGGATAATCCTGAAAGAATCTAAAAGGACTGTCTTACTGCATGGAGAGAACAAGAGATAGCAGGCACCTTGTAAAATAAAAAGTGATGCAGTAGTGTTTAGTACATACCATCTACTCTGATTTATATCTGCCAGTCTCCTGTTCAGAGCCTCTGAGGTTATTCTGGGTATAAAGCAGGGATAAAACACAGAACATGCTTTGAAAGAAACAAAAAATCAAAATGTTTATGACTGGGAATAATTCAAGCAGAGACCACAGACTCTCCTCAGCTGACAAACACCAATTCTATTAATACTGTCAAAGGTTCAGCACGTAGATACCATGTGATCTCCATATGTTCATGCATAAGACACCTCTGAGAGCTTGTTAGATGTTTCAAGTGTAGCATGCATTACAAGTTAGATCTATAATTACACCAGTAGGTAATTTCTTTGCTTTTCATAGTTTTGTTCACATAGGGGAAATATGCACATCCCCCTGCAGTTTGCTCAGCACTGCCAACTCTTACTCACTACTGTGTCTGAGAGCACTCAGCATCTCAAAAACTGCATCCTTAGTAAAGGTGTACCAATAGTCAGGCAAATGCAGGACAAATTTCTAATCAGCTAGTAGAGTATTTGTTAGAAGTAAGACTGGGCTAACAGATTATGCAATTCATTAAGATCCCGACACATTCAAATTAAAATGCAATGATAGGAAAGCTGACAATGTCATATTCAAGCTTCCGTGGTACAATATTCCAAGCAGAACCACTTTGTACGCAATAAGAACAGCTGACAGATTGTATCAGAGAGTGATTTATTAGAGACGAACAACCTTGGACTGAGCCGAGACCAAGCAAAAGATTACACCAAATGTCTCTTGTATAAAAATCCAAATTCCTTCTTATTGCCTTAAAAGGCTGAGAAATGTTATTTTCTCCATCTTGATATCATGTCCATTTCTATAAATGTTTATAAAAATTGTTTTGCTTGAGACACTACAGAACCATCAGACACTCATAATGACTTTCAGCCATTACCCCTTTGAAAGGGCATCCTGTTACTACTCTTTAGCTTTTCTGCACCTGTACATAAAAACGGCTGTCCTCCTCTTCCTGCCCCTCCCCAGAACATGAACCTATTCTTCTGAACCTTGTGCCTTCCCATGTATTTCGCTTCTGTGAAGATTATTTTCCTTGAGTTATTGTTGGAATGGCAAGAGCCTTGGGAAACTAATAACTAACCAACATAGCAATTTAATTTCAGATTTTGGTGAAATCAGCCTTCTAAGCCAAATGTTCTTTAATACTTTCGTTTAAGGAGACTTAGTAAGTATTTATACCTATACAAACTATTATTTTGATTAAGAATGAAGAAAAAGAATATATAAGCACCTGTCATGTCTGATTTCAATCCTTTATGTCTATTCATAGCACTGTAAACTAGCAACAAACTGAGATTACCGCAGTAATTCTCATAGTACCTATTTTGACAATAAGCTTAATTATTTTTCCAAGTTTTTTTTTTTTTTTGATTTTGCAATTGATTATACACTCATCCATTTATATGGATAATCCCTCAAGGCAATGTTCTGAAGAACACACTACTGCTTTGAAAGAAATGCTCTTGTAGAGTGATTCTGTAAATGCTGAGTAAACTACTAGTGCTAGATATAATATGCTAGGGCTAAATGTAAATATACATCTTTTAATTAGGTAATTTAAATAGGATACAGCTCAGGCTGTTACCATATTGATTTCTAACTTCAGCCAGACAACATTACTATGGGCTGCACTTTAATCATTTGTATGTAGTATAGAACTCATATCTTAAGAGCTAAGCAAAACAGAGATTATTACAAGTTGGTATTTTTCTGTTCGGGGAAAAAAAGAGATTTTTTTCCAGTTCTTTTTCATTATTCATGGCATACACAAACTGAAAAAGAAATGACTGGGTAAAGGAGATGCTGGTATTTTGGTTCTGCCTGGTATTTCCCAAACACTCCAAGCAAGAAATTTAATCCAGACAAGTTATGAGATTTCCTGGTAATCAGGGTGGAAGAGAGTTACCATCAGTCACCTCGCCATGTGAATTTTGGTGCAATATTCCATCCGTTACATCAGATGTGGTAACAGCTTGCCAGGACTATAAACATGTTTCCACAGGCTTCAAAATGCTACAGGAAATCTGTGGTTTGGGGGAAGAGCCTGTTGAGAAGGAAAAAAAAAAAAAAAAAAAAATCAATTGAGCCTAAAGACATGAGCTTGATAACTGCTTGCTGGCTCTCTAGCTTTTCAGTCTGAATTTGTACCGATGATAACATGTAAAGTAAAAGGTCTCTGCATTGCATCAGCCTGGGCTGGAGTAGCTCAAAGAGAGCACAGTGCTTCTGCACTGGCAAGGCAGCACAAGCATAGGCCAAATTTGCCTTCACTTCACTTGAAACACTTCTAAGACTTCTCTTTCACTCGCAAGAGATGCCCACCAAAAACTGCAAGGGTAGGAAGGAGCTAGGAAAGTATTTCCCAAGGTTTGCCTCATCTTGGGGCTCCAGAATCCAACAAAGAACCAATGCTCATCCTATAACCCTCACAAGCTCAATGAGTTTATGAAAAAGTAAGAAGAGTTTGGAACATCAGATCAACTCAATAACCAAGAAATCAGGCCTTCTTCATTCATCCAGCTATGCAGAGATAGTGTGAACTATAAATTTGAAGAGCTTGGGAAAAATATGAAAATCTGTCAATCATTAAAAAGAACATTTATTAAAAAGACTATGAGATTTAAATAAGGTTTCAGAAGTCCTTAGGTATTAGAAAACAATTTATAGACAATTTTGATAAGTGAAATGTAATTAAATACCTTGTTGCTTGACACTTTATATATAGCGCTGACTTTTTGCTGTTCTTAAGATGACTTAAAATCCCTGCTAGCTGTGCTTGACCTCCAACTAAAAGATTAATCTTGACACGCAAAGTGTAACTCATGCACAAGCAACCAGGGAAAGCTTTCGCTCTCCCAAAAATCTCTGGAAATAAAAAGAAATAGAAGTGAATTATTAGAATATTTCTTGAACATTGAATTATTAGTATAGTTCCTGAATAGTGGAAAGAAAATGGAAAGTTCAGCTCCAAAAGGGTTATTTTTGATATTTTGTCTGACTGAATAAGACCAAATGAAATTACAACGAAAGATTATATGAAAGTAAAGCTTTCTATGAATATGTTCACATTGTCCATTGAGCATGTAAAGGCTAAAGCATACTTGGCACACTGCAGTCTTCAGGGAGTGTGGGCCAAATTCATATTTAATATATATAAATTGTAATTTTTCACAGTTTGACTTACCAAAAACTCAAGCAACTTTTCATAGGCACCTTTTTTTAGCACATAGGATACATACATATCCACGTATTTCAAGGTTATTCTAATCCATAATATTTTAATTAACAATCTATACTTTTTTCCTAGACCTAATCTCCAGCTGAATATTAAAAATTAAATAAATAAAAAAATTCTACCGTTACAACCTTCAAGAGTCTGTACTAAAGCTTTGTCAAAGTGAAAAAACAGCTAAAAAGCAACCTTATTAAAACTGTGTGATATTTCCTGTTGTACGAGGCAGGTCTTGTAATTCAAAGAAACCTTAAAAAAAAAGATATTCCTACCTTCTTTTAAAGAATATCAATATCTCAAAGCCAAGAGATGCATCATAAAAATGGAAGGTCCATTGGCAGGTCCAGACATGCACATCATCCAACTGTTGCTTCTGTACTAGAAACCTTTCTGAGCTCTAAAAGTTTTAATAAACTGCTAGGTCAAATTTTCTTCTTTTCTCAGGAATATCCTGTTACCATAAACAATATTAATGCAAATTAAGATTAAAAAATACATTGCACAAACTCCAGTCAGCACTACCTGCCTGTACAGGATTGTCCTAACTTGTGTGGTTTAAAAGGCAGCTAGATAAAAGTAACAACACTTTGTCCATAGTAAAAATGGATATTTGTATGTATTTCACCTGGATATTTCACCTATCCATAGTAAAAAGGCAAATTAGTGGCAAAACTGACAGTACAGTTCAAGTGGTCTCTGTTGTCAATCTTTTTGTACATAGGATATCAAAAAATCTAAAACATATCTTCAGGTTGCCTCTGGAGGCTTTGGAAAAGCCTTATCCTATAAATCATAACAATTAATTTTGAATTTCTAGTAGCTTCCTCCAGCAACCATTGTTCTTTATTTGAAAATACATAAATCATCTTCCAATTATATAGCAGTTTACCTGAAAATAATGAATACCCTCCAGCCGTAATACTAACTAATCAGGCAGGAAGTACAGGTAATATTATTAGCAGAAACAAGATCTGAATAATAAACAAAGAGGATAAAGGGGAGGCAGAGTAAAAGGGTGTTTAAAGTATAAATCATATTTTCCCCATTTTAACTTATCCCCTGACAGAAAAGTGTATTTGTGATCTCAAATTTCATTTAGCTAGAGAAATTGCACTGGTTTAGCTTCACTCAATTTTCAGATGCTATAATTAAAATTGCATATATTGGCTTAAGAATGTTTTATTTCAATTTATCCTGGAATGTAGAGGATATTTGCCCTGTCCTAGAGCTTATACAAAAGAAAATGTCCACACTGCTTGTTTACACTTGTGCTATTTTTTCATAACCTTAGCATTACTGCAAATGCAAAAAAAAAATCATTCACCATACTAATCTGAGCTTTATAATCTTGTTTCATTATACTAATTTTGTTTAGTTGATGCCCAATTGACTTTTCTTTCATAAAAAGTTTCTGCATTAAATTTATAGGCACTCTATACTGCCATTTCAGTGAGCTCTCAGTTAAAACTAATACAGCTTCAATCTGTAATTTTCTGAACCCTGTAATCTGAATTATTGGACAGTGCATTTAGACTACTTTGTTTCATAAAGAGTAACTAGTTAATTTATAGCATTTTTGTTCACTGTATTTTCTAATATGAAATTAAAGGTGCTAGCCTTTGTTCTCCCTTTCCTGACTGTATTAGTCACGAGAGACCCAGCCAAGAAGTCCCAGGATCCCAAGGAACTGAGCCGTACGCTGTAGCTGCTGGCACAACCACAGCTTTCTCACAGGAGCTCAGTGCAAATGCCATTCACAATGACAGTCCCTGCCAGGTCATTCCATCACCTGTGAGAACATGGCCTTGGCAAACAGTGAGATGTCCAAATCCGTCTGCTGGCCAAACAGGGCCAAGTGAGTTATGCGCTGTCGTTAGTGTGCAACAGGAGCACCATAAAGCCAATCAGCCTGTTTATTCTGGGATCTTCTTACTGATAAGACCTGTACACAGAGGAGATGGCATTAGAGCTATCCAGGGTGTCATGTGCCATCTGGCAAGTTCATGAGGTTTCTTCTTTGAAATAAAGACTATGAACATCTCTGTAAAAAGCCTGCCAGCAAAGAACATGGTTACTCCTTAAAAACAGGGACAACTCACCCCACCTAAAGGGCCTCTCCCTCTACTTTACGGTCTCTATAGGTCAAGAGCTGACCTGTATTCAAATGCAGTCTCTGCAAGTAACTTCCCATCTCTAGATTTATCTTAGAGAAACTGGGATAGAAAAGTTCTTATACATTTTGAAGATTAGGAATATTCCCTACCAGGCTAACAACATAAAGAAGAGCAAATTAAAGAAAGAGAGAAATCTGTCATTACAGAGCAACATACAACTAAGTGAATTGTATAAGAAATAAAACCTTGTCTTGCCACCAAAGAAAATACACACATTTCTCACAAGATGAATAGATCCTGATAGTAACAGAGAGGCACAAAGGATGACTTACAAGCTAAGAGATGCAGCAGACAGGCAACTGAGTTAGCACTAAAAACACCTGGAAGAGCCTGACTAAAAGCGCGTAAGAAAAAGAGCAGGGCACATAATTCTGAGTATTTGGCTGACAGGCACTTGCACTCAGCCCTATCAAAGCCATTCTAGATTTCATAAAATAATTAAATACGCAGCCCAGAGATAGGAAGGAAGACATAATGTGACACAGATGAAAAGATGCAGCACAGTCAATGTATTTAGAAAGAAAAAACAGTCTCATTAAAGAAAAAAAAAAAAGTAGTCTGGAAACAATTTCACGACAACACAGAAGCCATTTCTTTTCCTTTGTGTTAACCTGTAGCACACAGATTACCAATCCAATCACAATTTTTACAGCAACCAAAGCACAGATGCCCACTACACTTTCCTAAACTCACATTATAGCACCTATAAGAAGAGAGATATTTCATATTTGCCCACATACTTAAAATAGTCAAAAAGTAGAGCATCCCCTTACCAACTAACTCAAAGCAGGAATTACTTTTCCAGAGTCAGGGCCTTACCCATACTAACAGACACAACCCTTCTGTGCAACCCCTCTCACCAACCAACCAACCAACCAACCAACCAACCAACCAACCAACCAACCAACCAAGTTTTTTTGTTTTTTTTTTTTTAATTCCTCCCCACCTCCCACAGCTTTATCTGCTTGTGTTCATGATATGTGCTGATATGGCCCAGCTGTGTAGCCTGGATCAGATTGCTGCTAAAACAACAGACCTGTGAGAAATCACCAGGAGAAACCTGATCTAGAAGCCTCCACCCATCCACCTGATGCCTGAGATTACTGATGGTTAATTTCAGGCCTGTCCCTGTTCTCCATTCCTAGTTTATTGTGGCCTGGCCAATACAGCTTCTCAGCTTGATCTCAGTCCTGCCTGGTCACTGCAGACTTAGGTAGCAGCTATTGGGCTGCTAGTCAGAGTTGTGGGGTTTTGGTTTTTTTTTTTTCTCTCCCCCTGTTTTAGAAGCTCATTGCACTAAAAATGTGCGATTGTTGGATGTTTCCCTCTCATTGTGATATGGCTTTTTAAAATAGTCTGCTATATCTAAAAGCTCACAGGTCTGTTTTTGTAGAATGGAAATAAATTTCCAAGACTCATTATTTACTGTCTTCTGCATTAGTACCGATGTATTTTTTTAAAATGTCAAGAAAAAAAATGGATGTTTCATCCTTAAAATATATTTTGGAGCCCTAGTAGGAATAGCTTGCTTTTTTAAGTATATATGAATATATAGTTGGCATGCAAATTGATATAGACTGAATTTCACAATGTAAATCTTGAAAGAACATGTTTTGCTTTGAGAAAGTACAAAAATTTTTAACTGACATGCTTTTCCATCTGTTTTCCAGCTACTATCTTTGGTCTAATGCGTAAGAAGCAAGAACCAGAGCTCACTAATAAATTGTGCCCCCAGCTGAGATCTTAGCACTCATTTGTTTACATACAACAGGTCTAGAGTCCACTGGCTATTGCAGTTCACTTGTGATATCTCTAACTGGTGGAATAAAGACATTTTTTCTTGGCATAAATAAATAGATTCTGCAATGCATCTCTTAAACTTCACTGACAGTACTGCAAAGATTCTCTGGGTCAGAGAGAAACCATAATAAATTTGCAAAGAAGTGGCAACTGCCAGTATAACCATGGAAAATCTTTTCTCTAATAAAGAGAGTTAAAGAAATACTTATTTTAAACATATATATACATCTATATATAATGAATAATTGAAAAAATATATATGAGAAATGTTTTTTCCAGTTTTGATACATCTTATGAACGTATAAAACACTCTGCTGATATGTTTAATTCTCAGTTATTTAACCCTTCTGTAATCATCTTCCTACTTACATTGTTAACAGAAATCCACAGAAAATATCCCAGTAAATTATTTCTTAAAAATAACAGGAACAACCAATTTAAAATAATCTTTGCTATTTGAATGCAGACAGTATCTGTAATTTATTAAAAGAAAAGTCCACTAGGGTGAGCTATTGCCCAACAAATATAGCAGAAGTCATTGTTGCTCTGGGTGCTTCCCAAGGAATTTTGGTCATACTCTCCTTCAATTTCATCAGAAAAAAAAATATATATATATATAAAACTCAAATATTAACGCTTTCTATTCAAAGCTTCTTCTATCTTCCCAGTTCAGTCCTTGAATAAAGCATGAGACCAGCCTGCAGATATCAGGTTTCCCAAGGCAGGTTGTCCAAAGTCTGGATGGTTACTAGACCCTTCTGGATAGGGGTGGTGCTCCAAACACTTCCAAAGTTCCCCGAGTGATAAGAAAGTTGGCTCAGCTTGCGTGAACAAGCTGTAAGCTACATTGACACGTCTCTGTGACACTATCATGCAAACACTGATGCTAGGGAGTAGATCCTCAGCTGCTGTGAGCTCGTATAGTTTTACTAACTCCAGCCTAGCTGGGCACATTTATACCAGCTGAAGGTTTGACACTTCCTCATAAATAGTGTTTCCATTGTTCAGGACTGCAGTTGCCATTCTGAGAGGAAGAAGTGATGTTATTTATACCTGGGGTTCTTCAAATTTTCCACAGGTGCAGACAAACTCCTTTTGAGCTAGTGGAGATGTGCTGTGTTCCATAAACAGAGGAGTTGGCTGTTTTATCCTTTTTCTGCTTTTCTAAACTAAAGCCTTCATCCCGCACAGCATCAAGCATGCAGGTGCTTAACTTCAAGAAATGTTAACTGATTTTTAATTAAGCACATGCCCTGCTGGAGTTGACCCCCTGAAGCTGTTGTGGAACAAGAAAGCTTGCAACAAATGCAGCAACTTGTGTCCTTCTTGGGCCTGATCACTTCAAACTACAACTTTCTCCATCTGCAGAGAAGGGTAACACATAGGAGAAGAATGCTGCACTCTTGAGAAACGTAATATTTCTTGTAATACATGCTTTATTCTTAGTTATAGCTGCATGATTATGAACATATTACTGCAGGTGCACATTTCCAGTGATACTGAAACTCACAGAGCTTTTAGCACCTGAAAAATGAGGGAGGTTTTCAGAATAATCGAAACATGCTCATTTTAGCTGCATCTGTACACATCTGTACAGTATTCTTCTAGTTATAATTCTTCACAGATTTTGCTCTTTATGCTAGGCACTTTGAAACCCATTCCTTTCTGTCAGTGCATCTATTAAGAGAATACACAACAGGAAATTTTAAGGGATACCTTGAAGCAATAATTTAAACAAAGGAAAAAAGAATAGACTTACTGAGTTTTCACTGACAGGGTCAGCTGTCCAATGTGATCATCAGTCTGGAGAGGAATGGAAGACAGAAGGCTACAAGATAAACAATAAATGAAGAACAAACACTTTCTACTGAACTTAGAGAAAAGCAAAAATAAAAAAAAAAAATTGTGAAAGATACAGATTTTTGAGTCAGTTTTATTTAAACCCGAGTCAAGTTTTATTTATATAAACTAAAAAATATGAGAGAAAGGCAAAACATACATTTGTAGATTTCTTCCTGATGCTATTTTGATGGTGTTATGGACGACAGTCTTAATGCTTAAATAAAGCCAAAAGTACTTGCTGAAGGAAAACCTTAAACCCCAGTCCTTCAAACACCAACTCTGATCATGTTAAATATCCTGCCTAATATCTGTGCATCAGACTTAAGGAACATAGATATTTTTATGAGAGCAATTTTTCCTGTCTGTAGTGTATGCAAAGTTAAGTATTTCAGACCAAGATCCTACAAGGTGCTTTGGACTTGCTGGAAATTCCTGAAGCTTAAATCCACTGGCAGTTTTAACAACCACCTCTGCCCACTTCAGATGTGTGGGTGCAAAATTGCTGTCTCTAGAATGCTGCCCCAGCAGATATCTAGGCCTTAAATCACACAAGCTCTCCCAGTATCCTTTGTTTATTTATTTAAAAGTTCACCAAGCACTGAAAGTCTCCTCTCTGGTACTGCAACGGCAGCCAACTATGGATGCCCTGGCAAAACCATAAGGACAAGAGAAGCACAAATCAATAGACGTCCAGATAATTCCTGTTTTGGTTATTTAGCTCACAGGCCCTCTGCCGACTTAATTGGCTTTTTCATCAGTAAACAAAGAGAGTTTGATACAAAGTTAATACTGAGACTAACAAAGACAGTAAAAATAAATCAAAACCAGCTTCCCAAGACTTGAGAGAAAACGAATGATGCTAGGTAAAATTAGGACTCCTCCAATCTAAACCCTAAGTATACCAGAGCTCTTCTAGTTACTTTGCTATTTTTCTCCCTATTGTTCCTCAACAAACTATAACTAAAACAGGCAAACCTAGAGCAGTGATATTATTGTAACAATTAAAAAGCAACATTCAAATTTAGCGTCATTATTAAGAGTAATCTGAGTATTCATAAGCAAGTTTTGCTGGTTGCAGAATACTTTTTCACACTCAGAAGCTACCTAAAATATTCTTTATTATACTTAATGTGAAGTCGCTTTACAGATACTATATTGTAATTGCCACAATGGCACGTAATAAAACAAAAATGCCTGGTGGTTTCTGCATAAAGGATTTCACCTAGTTGGCAATCAGAGCTCAATTCCTACTACCACACTCCCCAGAGAGTCACACAATAAACCTACTTTTGCCAGTCTTTAAAATCAATACAATAAAGAATCCATCCCTGCAGGAAATACCCATTTCTGTGCTAGTAGATATTTTCAGTCTCTCTCTTCACTTGTGGCCCTGTTGCAGCTCATATCATCCTTTCTTCCACTTTGCATCTGACTATATCACATTCAAAGGCATCTATCATATTTATAGCATCTATTTTAGCGGAGGTCAAAAAGTCTAGGAAGGACCAGGCGAATGGGAGCTGAAAAGAGTTTTTACATATTCATGGACATCATCACATCAACAAGTGATAGAGCTGACATGGGATCTCTAGATTTTCCATACTACTGATCTGCTAGAGGAAGAGTCGGACTCGTCGCACTGCAGTTGATCTTCAGCAGCTCTCTGGCTGAGCTTCACAGCTACTCAGCTGTGCAAACCACGACATTTCAGAAACTGAGGAAAATGAGAGCAAAAGTAGGTGAGACTCCTGCTACTAACAGAAACCTACTTAACACTCCTAGCAGAGACGATGACAAGCTTGAGTTTGTTGTGAAAATGGTGAAGAACCTTCGATGTGAGCCTCAAGGTCAGACACAAACACTCTATGCTTACTGTCTGCTTTCACACGTGCATAGTTCAAAGAACTACAAGTTCTACATTGCACTTCATCTACCTTTTCTTATTGCACTCAAAAGAGTTCTGAAGACACATTAAGCTACAGAAATAATGTCTGGGGGAAAAAAGCACTCTAACAGACATAAAACTAACTTTATTTGTTTCTTTGGGAAAATTAAAAAAGTAGGACCTAAGGATCAATGGGTTATGTTCGTACATAAAGCTGCAGAGTGATTGAGTTGCCTTTCACATTCGGTGCAGGAAAGAAAGCAGCCCAACAGTTCTTTTACTTAGAATAAGAAGAATCCCTCTTTGGCAGAGATTAATAGTTCTGAGACACAGTAAGTGGGGAGTGGGTGGAAGATGTATTTCTACTAAGTGAAAGAAAACCGAAGTCAAAACATGGTGCTTTGTTCAGTAGTTGCTCTTGACAAAAAGAGCTCAGGTAAGAAAAATATACATAGCACATGCATTTAGAAAGACCGTGATTTACAAATAATGGGGTTTTTATCTTGCATGTAGTTACTGTTAATATTTTCAAAGATTTGATTAATCACCCTGGAAAGCCAGTTGATAGCAGCACTCACAGTCACAAATACTCAATCCCAAATATTGCCAAGCATCTTAAAGAAGTAGATATGTCACCACTTACTATTTACACCATTTAGTCCCCAAAACAAAGGTTGTAGAAGGAAAGAATTCAGCTAAGTAATTTACAGTGCATGATAATGCAATAAAGACAGGGCTTAACTTGGTAGTACAAACTTCAGGCTACATTAATTTTTACAAAATAAAAATCACTCAAATTTCTTTAGCAAAACCCATACAGCAGTAGACACCTTATTAGCAGTGACACAAACTTAAGTAATTTTATCGTACGTGAGTAAAATAGAACTTGCATTAGTTAAAAATTTCAGTTTGCCAGTGTATTGAAAGAGAATATATTCTGCCTAATACAACTCCTTACTTGGTTTTATGGTTTCCTCATATTTACACTCATGCATGATGTCTTTGCTTAAAGTTATACCTAGGATTTCAGCAGTGGTGGTTCAACCCACCACCATTAAAAGGAAAAAAAATGCCTTCTCCTAGTTACTCCTGCTTTTAAATTCGTTCTAGGTCAATATGCACACCAGACACAATGTACCCTCATCTAACTATGGAGTGTTCTGCTAGGCTAAAGAGCTAAATCATCTCAGGGAAGAGTCTGGTACACATTATAGCCTGCACAATGAAAGGACTGTCTATTTATTACAGATGGAGTCAGCTACTGGCTAATTGAGCCAGTTAAATCAAATATCTAAAGTTGGATCACGTGGACACCTCTCAGTAGTTACTTAGTTTTAACTCATAGCTAGAATTGTGCAGCATGCTTCAGTTATGAGACCAGACTTCCACAAGGACAGCTGGATGAACTGATAAAGTTGCACTGACAGCACTGAAAAAAGACTTGCTCTACCACTTGCAAGGGGAAAAAGAAAATGCAATCTGCACTTTCTTTCTCTTTTAACTAAAAATGCTGGGGGGAGGGGGGATGATAACACTGAAATACACACTTTCTATCATTATGCGCACAATCATCAAAAGAATGTATCTCTGCTTTAAAGAATTCCTTAAATGTAATCAAATTCCCCCAAAGAGTTGTTATTTGTTAACAGTTACTCCTTTGCTACAGAGGTAAATCCTGAAAAGTGATGTCTAGACTTAATCAGAATGGCAGTGCTGGCCAGTGTACTTCAGATATAAAAGCTCCCTGAAGGATGACAAGCAGAGAAGAAAGGCTTTCCAGCCTTTGGAAGGGACCTCCAGAGATCATCTAGTCCAAACCCCTGCTCCAACAGGAACAGTAGGACCCAGGCTATTAACACATGGCTCACCAAAACTTTGGGTTCTTTGGCAACACAAAGCAGTACGTGGTTCCAGGCATGCTAGCATCGGGCGGGATTTATCCTTCCCAAAGGCAGAAGAGTGTCCATGGTCACACACTAGCAGGGCTCATTGATAGGGCTTGAAACCAGCTTTGACAGGGGAGGGGGATATCATCAGGGAAGCCAGTGATGAGGTAGGGGATGGCCTGCCATGCCACTCACAGCAGCCTAACTTCAGCACCAGCAAAGGATGCCTGGAGCCTGGAGCAAACAGGAGAGCTACTGAAGGCCCACAGAGCTGAGCTACAGCTGCCCCATCTAGAGAGGCACTTTGGGAGCCCAGCTCAAATGTCTCTATGGAAACACACACACACCATGGGGAATGGGAGATGTGTGTGCAGTCCGTGCTCTGCTGCATGGCTGGACATGTCCTCTAGCACAGGTCTAGAGGACAGAGCCCCTCATAAAGAGCAGCTGCTGCATGGATGTGTTAGAATTCACATATAATATTGCACAGAGGACTCCAAAACAGTCAGCTTCAAAGCACACCTGAAAACAGACTCTCAGGTCTTGAGCAGAAGAGAAGGACTGAGTTTTGAGCACTTCTAGAAATTATTTTTTCCTTTTCTTCATCTCCTCTGAATCTCTCTGTCCGATCCACTCTGTCCTCTGAGTGAAGCCACTGCTCCTGCCCTAGCTATTACTTACTCCTGCAGAGCCCATCAAGTTGTAAAAAGCTCCCCATATATCATAAAGCAGAGTTGGCCAGATATTTTCCCAGAAATCTCCCCATGTAGGGAGGCAACATGAAGCCTATGGGTCAGTGTGACCCTGTGCTACATAAGCTTCAAGCAAGGTTGCTTTTAAAGACATTTGTGGAATTCTTCCGTACAATGGGGAATTCCAGCCATAAAACTCAGTAGCTGAACCAGTTCCTCAAAGGAAAAAATAAAGAATTTTAGGCTTGGGCATATATACACATGAGTCAATATTTCATATCTGCACCTGTTTCTAAGGTAAATGGAAGGTAGAAGCATAGAATCATAGAATCATAGAATGGTTAGGGTTGGAAGGGACCTGTAGAGGTCATCTAGTCCAACCCCCCTGCACACGCAGGGTCCCCTAGAGCATGTGGCACAGGGTGATGTCCAGGCGGGTTTTGAAAATCTCCAGAGAAGGAGACTCCACCACCTCTCTGGGCAGCCTGTTCCAGGGCTCTGTCACCCTCACTGTTAAGAAATTCTTCCTCAAGTTCCTGTGGAACTTTTGGTGCCTCAATTTTTGGCCATTTCCCCTAGTTCTATCACTAGCCACCACTGAGAAGAGGCCAGCCCCCTCCTCCTCACTCCCTKYCTTGAGATATTTATATACTTTGATCAGATCCCCTCTCAGTCTTCTCCAGGCTGAAGAGGCCCAGCTCTCTCAGCCTTTCCTCATAGGGCAGATGTTCCAGGCCCCTAATCATCTTTGTGGCCCTGCGCTGGACTCTCTCCAGCAGCTCCACATCCCTCCTGCACTGGGGAGCCCAGAACTGCACACAGGACTCGAGGTGCGGCCTCAGCAGGGCTGAGTAGAGGGGCAGAATCACCTCCCTCGACCTGCTGGAGATGCTCTGCTTAATGCACCCCAAGATCCCATTGGCCTTCTTGGCCACGAGGGCACACTGCTGCCTCATGGTCAACTTGTCGTCCACCATGACGCCCAGGTCCCTCTCTGCGGGGCTGCTCTCCAGGAGGTCGGTCCCCAGCCTGTAGGCATGTCTAGGGTTATTCCTCCCCAGGTGCAGGACCCTACACTTGCCCTTGTTGAACTTCATGAGGTTACTCGCCGCCCAGCTGTCCAGTCTGTCCAGGTCCCTCTGGATGGCAGCACAGCCCTCAGGGCTGTCAGCTATTCCTCCCAGCTTAGTATCATCAGCAAACTTGCTGAGGGAGCACTCCATCCCTTCATCTAGGTCGTTAATGAATAAATTGAACAGGACCGGACCAAGGACTGACCCCTGGGGGACACCACTATCCACAGGCCTCCAGCTGGACTCGGCACCGCCGATTACTACTCTCTGGGCCCTGTCATTTAGCCAGTTCCTAATCCACCTCACTGTCCACTCATCTAACCCACTCTTCTGGAGCTTGCCCAGGAGGATGCTGTGAGGGACGGTGTCAAAAGCCTTACTGAAGTCCAGATAGATCACATCCACCGCTCTGCCCTCATCTATCCATCTAGTCACCCCATCATAGAAGGCTATCAGGTTAGTCAAGCATGACCTCCCCTTGGTGAACCCATGCTGGCTACTCCTGAGCACCTTCTTCTCCTTCATGTGCCTGGAAACAGCAGTCAGGATGACCTGCTCCATTACTTTCCCAGGGACAGAGGTCAGGCTCACCGGCCTGTAGTTGCCCGGCTCCTCCTTCTTGCCTTTTTTGAAGACTGGGGTGACATTGGCTTTCCTCCAGTCCTCCGGCACCTCCCCCGTTCTCCAGGACCTTTCAAAGATGATGGAGAGCGGCTCGGCTATGACGTCCGCCAGCTCACGTAGCACTCTGGGGTGCATCCCATCGGGGCCCATGGATTTGTGGGTGTTGAGTTTCCTCAGGTGCTCTCTAACCAAATCTTCCTCTACTCTGGGCAAGTCTTCCTCTCTCCAGTCCCTTCTCATTTCCCTAGTGTCAGGGACACTTAGGGGCTGCCCTTGAGAGCTGTCAGCCCTACCTAGGCTATGTAGTTCCTGGGGACCAGCCCTAGCAGAGAAGACTGAGGCAAAGAAGCATGAATATACTTTATAAATAATGCACAGAAGAATGCATTTCTGGGCAAAGAGTAGGATTGCAACCCCATATTGCAATTCTGGCTTCTTCAGGGAGCTTCTTGGAGGAAACCCCTGGGCCAGGGCCCAGAAGGAAAAGGGGTCCAGAGCAGATGGCTAGCATTCAAGCACCACTTCCCCCAAGCTCAGGCTCAGCTGAGGTAGGCTAGCAGAAAAGCAAGGTGCACCAGCTGAAACATGACCTCTGTTTTTCCATGTGGAGTGTGCTAACTGTGGGAGTGAGTAGCAGATTCTCTTCCTCTGCCTGGTCTTGTTGCACAGCATCTTTCTGCTTGACCAAGTCTCCCTTCCTTATTTTTAGGCTGCTGATAGAACTAGGAAATCGACACACTGTCCAAATAGCCCTCGGGTACTGTCAATCCATGGTGCTGTCTAGAGACAGCCTCTTTCACACAGGCTTTTCCTCCCTGAGCCCACTCCCTCCCTAGAGCTCCGAGTGGGAGGACACGTTCATTGTCATAGGCCAAGGAGTTGTCCACCGTCAGCGTCCCGTCACTGTCAACCAAGACCCTGCAGCCACCTTTCCAGCAGCGTGAGAGATCACTTTTTTTGTCTGAAGGCAAAGTTAGATAGCTGCATCTAACCACAGACGGTTGCATTTTTGAGCATCTTTTTGACCCGTGCCGCTATCAACAAGAATGCTCAAAATGCTTCTACAACAATATTTAGCGCAATATTTATCACCCAGTCTGGTGTTCACCCTTCCCCACTGTCTTCGACAGCTTTGATAGAATCATTAATAAGTTGTTTTTAAAGAGCTGCTTTTCTGCATAATTTCAGAAAGTCCTTTTTCAAAAGAGTAAAACCAGAGTAATTCTTCATCTGCACATTCTGCACTGGAGTGTTTGCTGCCTATTATAATCAAGCTAAGACAGAATGAAACCCAAATAATTCAGGAGCAGGTGGGCTTCGCGGAAGTACTTATCACTTAGATCCTCTTGGTTTTGGTGCTGGAAGGCAGAGGCTCCAAGAGCAGGAACGCATGCTACCAGCAGCACATAGACAGCAAGCAGACCTTCAAGGGCAGCAGTAGCATCAGAGCAAGGCAGAGCTCCCCTTAGGCCAAAGACACCCTTAAGAGATATCCTCGCCCTTCCAGAAATACTCGCTGATTCTCATCCAAAGGGGACACAGCCCCTCAGTACATAGCGATACCGCTGCATCTCCAGACACCTCCACGCCTCTGCATTTTCAAACCTACTCACAGGGATCCACACACTACGTGCCACAAGATCTCAGGGATGGACGAGCGCCCTCCAGGCCTCCAAAAAACTTACTTCAAAATATCTGTTGGCTTAGCAAAGTCAATAATAGAATTGGTGTACATTCATGCTACTATTTCAGCTGCTAAAGTTTAAAAGGTTTGCAGTGGAGTATTATGTTTTCTTGTCTTCTTGTTGCCAGGGAAAAAAAAGTTTAAAATGTTGTAAAATTTGTTAATGCAAAAATTCTCCAAGTTGGAAATCTGTTTATCCTGTGACTCTCTAACTCATATTCACTCACACACACACACAGAGTAATATATCTCACTCTAGGAATCACGCTGAGTAATTAGGAAAATCAATCCTGAAACTGTGTGCAGATGACTGTTAGGAAAACAAATTTTCTCCAGTTAGATCTTCAGATGGCCAAATTATATTTTACACTTGAAGACTAGAAAATATTTTCAAATAGATGAGACTGGTCTTTGTAAAATAATTTTCCAGGGTCACAATGGTCTTCATAAAAAGCTCACAGGCAGTCTTTTACTTATCATCCTGACCATGACCTCTCTTATAATTATTTTTTCAAAGTCACTCTCACAGGCTTTGAGGGGAAGTAAATTTCCTTCTTATCTCTCTAATAATATTTGATCAGGAGAGCAGCAGTCTCTGAAATAAAATCACTGAAACTGCAAATCACACAGCAAATCCTCATGGATTAATTTTAAACAGCTTTCTAAATGATTATCCTTTTGCTAAACTCAAATTCATTAAGAAAGAAACAAGGATAGCAATTACTTACCATAATATGGGGGCTCCTTTCTAATTCTATAAACTTTGATTACCAGTAGAGGATACAACACTGAGTTTTGAGGCTGAAAAACTACCCCGTGAGGAGCCCATTTTTCCAACAGAAATAGACTAACTTCAATGCTTGTGAAGTTATTAAACCCACTCATTTTTGACACTGCACATCTCGGATCCACAGCTTTCAAATGCGTTCTTCCCCACATACAGAGTTCATTGGACTGTTGCTTGCCAGACACTTTCTGTCTTCTTCTGAACACTTGGAGAACGTTGTGAATGCTGAACGTTAAGACCAGCACACCAGGTGACCAGCACACGACAGCTAGGGCAGATTTTACAGGGAAGCAAAGGGGAACAGGTTGCTTATTAACCTACACAAGGCAGGATATTATGTTTGATCCCTTTTTAACTTTCACCACGTAGGAAGGCAAACACTTCAGAACCGCCGTGTACTGTCTATTCGAAAGAGCAGTACCCCTGAAAACACCTATTTTAAAAAGCGGGGCCCCGAACGGCAGAGCGCATGCGTCCTCGCGCCCCGCTAACGCGCGAGTAACGGTCCTTCCCGCGCCGCAACGGCGGCCGAGACGGCAGGGGGCGCCGCGCGCCTGCGCGGGGTACAACTCCCAGCGCGGCTCGCGGCCGGGAGGACTACAACTCCCGGCGTGCCCCGCGACACGCCAATCACGCCACGGCGGCCAATCGCGGCGCGCTGCCGGGTCGCGCCCTGCCCTCCTTCCTTAAAGAGCTGCAGCAGACTCGTGGGTCCCGCAGGCGCCGCTTCTCTGCCGCGTTGTGGGTGCGCTCTGTCCGGTTCCCTCCCCGGAGGGCCCCTCCCCTCCCCAGCTCCGGTACCTGGAGGTGGAGCTGGGGCTGGCCGGAAGTGGTCGTTGCCGTGGTGACCGTGTCCAGGGTAAATATTCCGGGTGCCCCCGGAAGCGCTTTGGAAGCCCCTCTGCCCATGTGGAGGTTCTGGTTGCCGCTCCTTGGGGCGGTCGCGCTCGCTACACGCCACGCGGCGTCGGTGCTAAACATTTTAGGACTTACAGAATATAAATAAATAAATATTAACAAATAATAAAGTACTGGACGTGCAGGCGGCTCGCGCCGATCCACGGGCGTGATTGGCCAAACGCACCTCTCCCCCGTCCAATGGGCGGCGGCCACGCTCTGCCCGCAGGAAACCGCACATGGAAAGGGGCGATTGGCGGCCGCCACCGCGGACCCCGCCTCTGCCGGCTCACCACTGGCTGCCTGTTTGGCGTGGTACGCCCTGATTCGCCAGCCGCGAAAGGCGCCCCCCCACTCCCGGACGGCCCGCATTGATAAGGCAGAGGGGGGGAGGGCCGCCCCGGCGGTTGACGGCGGCGGCGTGAGGGGCTCGAGGTTGCGGCCGCGCGAGCTCGGAGCGCGAAACAGGGGCCGCCCGGGGCTTCTCCGGCCACGAACGGACGCTCAACCGCCAGCGAACGCCGTCGCCATGAAGCCGCTGTGGGGGCTGGCGCTCGCCTGCACGTTGCTGCTGGCCGGTGAGTCCCCGGGCAGCGCGCTCGCTTTCTGGAAGCTTCTGACGAGAGGCGGTTGGTGGCGACGGGGCCCTCACTGCCCTCGCTTCCTTCTCTCTGGGCTCAGAGAGGCTGGCGAGGTCCCTGGGTGGGAGCATCGGAGCCCCGGAGAGTGGAGAAAGCAAAGGGAGAACCTTCCTTCTCGGCGCCCACGGGCACCTGCGGCCCCAACCTTTTTCCTGTCGGGGGGAGGCGGGCATCGTGCAGGGCCCCGTGTCTTGCGCCTTGTCGAGCTGCAGTGGGGCGGGAAGGGCCGCATAGGAGCGCTTGTGCCCCGCGGGGGGGAAGTAGGGGCGGGGGCAGCCGCCTCCTCCCTTTCTCCTGTCCCCCGAGGGGGTTAACTCTTCTCGGGGCGTGGTGGAATGGCAGAGGGAGCTGAGTCGGTAAGTCTTTGAGCGGTGATAGAATTTATTGAATTTTTGGTAGTCTGGATTGGCTTTTTGTTTCACCCTGTCGCATTTGTGGTGGTTTTTTGTGGTTTTTTGTGGTTTTTTTTTTTTTTTTTTTTTTTTTTTTTTTTTTTTTTTTTTTTTTTTTTCTTCCAGTATCCGTTAAAGCTGATGAAGTGGATGTGGATGGAACCGTGGAAGATGACCTGGGTAAAAGCAGAGAAGGGTCTCGAACGGATGATGAAGTTGTACAGAGGTTGGTAGCTGGGGGTGTGGGCCAGTTATTTCTCAAAAGTTAAAACTGTTCTTGTTACTTTAGGAGTCACTTCTTGAATATCCACAAGGAACAGAAGGCATTGGGGTGGTGGGCAAGGGGGAGTCAGCTTTTCAAGATCTGCTCTCTGTTAACTGGAGAGGCGTAGTCATCTGGGAGAGAGATAGTGTTTGTGAAACACTGTTTAATACATATGAAATCTGGAGGTAACAGAATTCGGAAGTATTTGTCTTATTTTGTCTAATAGTAGTGTTTGTATAAGAGGTGGTAAGTAGGGGTTTAGTTATCTGTGCAGTAGATAAAAGTTTTGTGCCAGCTGAAATGTGCCAATTGCTGAGGGTTAGAGTGGTTTTAAGATGTATGTGTTCTTCTCTGCGTTTCATTATAAGAGAGAACAAAAACTTGCGAACAGGATTTTCACCTGAATGTTACTGGGGTGAAAATTAAGCACTAAGGGATAATTACTGTTATACGTCTCTGATGTGGTCATGTAACTTAGGCTAAATGTGTCAGTAATAAAAAGACTTGCTATAACATTCATCTCTGCTAAACTGTAAAAACAGTGGTGCTGTATGCAAACAAGATTGCTTGATCCTTTCAATTCTCTTCACAGGGAAGAAGAAGCTATTCAGCTAGACGGTCTAAATGCATCCCAAATAAAAGAAATCAGAGAAAAATCTGAAAAATTTGCATTTCAAGCAGAAGTTAACAGAATGATGAAACTTATTATCAACTCCTTATATAAAAATAAAGAGGTTGGTGCCTTATTTTACAGGAACATGTTAGGACTGTTCGTGTGTGTATTCTTGAGTTCCTAACTACCTATTTCTGTTCCAGATTTTCCTGAGGGAGCTTATTTCAAATGCTTCTGATGCTTTAGATAAGATACGGTTAATATCCCTAACTGATGAAAATGCTCTTTCTGGTAACGAGGAACTTACTGTCAAAATCAAGGTAAGAAGCATAAAACAGTTACCTAATGTGCTCCAGGGGCAGGTGAAGGAATAAAAGAAGGTAGTGTTTCATTAAGCTTTTAAGGTGACTGTTTAATGATGGTTCAAGCTCAAACCATGACCTCTAGATCAAGATCCTTGCAAGTCACTTCACCAGAGGAACTTTTTGTTAAAGTCTACTGAAAATATTTCTGGTTTAATAAATAGTTACTGAAGTATTTCAAAGGTAGATTTTCCTTATTGCTGCTCTTGCTTTGAATTCAGTTTATTATTGCCAGGCAAGTTTAAAATGAGATAAGTTGCTGGTCTCCTTTCACTGCTTCAGAGTAGTGCGTTTTGTCTGACGGTTCAAAGTGAAATTCAGTTTGGTCTTTTTCTGTCTTTTTAGTGTGACAAAGAGAAGAATATGCTTCACGTTACAGATACGGGTATCGGCATGACAAAAGAGGAGTTGATTAAGAACTTGGGTACCATTGCAAAGTCTGGTACAAGTGAATTCTTGAACAAGATGACTGAAATGCAGGATGATAGTCAGTCAACATCTGAATTAATTGGCCAGTTTGGTGTTGGCTTTTATTCTGCTTTCTTAGTAGCAGATAGAGTTATTGTCACATCAAAACACAATAATGATACCCAACACATTTGGGAGTCAGACTCAAATGAGTTCTCTGTGATTGATGACCCAAGAGGAAACACTTTAGGACGTGGTACAACCATCAGGTAATTTTTTTCTTTTTTTGACTAAGTTGTGTATGTAGATAGATGCATTGTTTCCCCGTGCTAAAATCACTCAGATATTCCAGGGAATACATACATGCTCTGGTTCCTGTAGAAACAACTGCTGCCAGACTCACATAAGCATCCTAAGTAGTAATTACACGTAAAAGAGATGTAGAGTTTTACGGCAGTTTGTTTATCTAATGAAATCTCAAGGTGAGAATATCACAATTATCTTGACAAGCAATTGATAAGTAATTCCAGATTTTTTAGCAGCCTGCCAACTCCTATACCTTCCCAAGTTATCAGGGCTAAATGAGACTAGTAAAGGGATGTAGAACTTCATCTTGGAAACAGATTGCGGCTTATTTCCTGATGGAACTGATCTGATACAAATACAAAAGTAAAGCAGATTGACAGATTGAGGCTTCCTCACTTCAGGCATATAAATTTCTGTGATCTAGACCTTCCTTTTCAGGAGAACTGCCTTTTGGAAGAATGAGGGGAAAGAAGTTGTTCTTCTCAGTGCTCTAGTTTCAAATCAGAAGGAGGATCTCAACAGT
The DNA here is from genome assembly GCA_003342815.1 of Eudromia elegans. Lineage (NCBI taxonomy): Eukaryota > Metazoa > Chordata > Aves > Tinamiformes > Tinamidae > Eudromia > Eudromia elegans. The sequence continues at coordinate 3,263,550 of PTEX01000047.1, forward strand.
CTGATCACTGTAATGAATGTGATTTGAGGTTCTTTTGTAAATTTTTCAACTTTGTACTGTACTGCCAATCTTTAACATGCTTACTCCAAAAAGGTCTATATTACTGAGGCTTGGGGAGCTTTTTACTAGGTAAACTTCAATCACTGTAACAGCAACAGTGGAAAGATTTCTGTTTCTATAAGTCTTTTAAAGTAATGGTCTCAGATTTTGACTGCTGCCTTTTTTTATCTTTAGCCTTGTCTTAAAGGAGGAAGCATCTGACTACCTTGAACTGGATACTGTTAAAAATCTAGTCAAGAAATACTCACAATTCATAAACTTCCCCATATATGTGTGGAGCAGCAAGGTCAGTATCTTTCAATTCAAGGTTAAGTAAATATGAGCTGGGGGGGTGGGGTGGATTTTTTTCCCTCTGTATAGCATTAGCATGGGATTTTTTAACTGTCTTAAAGGAGTTGGAAAAAAATATATCCAAAGCTTCTAAAAATCTCTTTCTGTGACCCAGTGGGAAGGAAAAACTAACTAGTATTTAAGTAGCTACTGGCTCTCTGAAATCTAGCTTGAAAATTTCAAGAGACTTGGCTTTGATTCTTTAGAGTATTTTGCCAAACGAGACAAGACCTAGTCTTGTTTCCCTAATAACTAGGGAAAAACATTCCATTGGCCATGCAGTGGAGTCTTGCTTGGTATTTAGAAGCTTTGCTTAGTTATCAGTAGGACTACCATATGTGTCCTTAAAAAGCAGGACAGTCTTTTAACAGTTACTGTAACAGCTTAACTGCTCATTCAGTGTGGCACTAACTTTAAATCATCTCAGTCCATGGTGAGCCTGTGAATCCAATGGTGCTAAAGCTGAATTCTCCTAATTGACTGGAGTGGCCTACCAATGTGTTGGATAAATGCAATGCATTCATGAATAAGTGCAGCTTAACATGGAGCTGCCTATGCAGAAATGCTTGCCATGGGCAAATAATACAAGTTAAACTGGTACTCTGACAGTTTCTCAGAGAATACTGGGAGTTACCTGGTAGGAAACCAAACAGGCTGAGGCCCCTCTTCTGTTGTTCCAGACAGAAACTGTTGAAGAGCCTGTTGAAGAGGAGGAAGAGAAGGAGAAAGAGGAAACAGATGATGATGAAGCTGCAGTTGAGGAGGAGGAGGAAGAAAAGAAACCAAAAACTAAAAAGGTGAGCTCTGTCAGCCTTCAGAGATCTTGTAACTCATGATAGTTATTTCAGCAGTTTGCATAGGTAGACTTTCAGAGATGTACTTGAGTGTGTGCGCTTTTCAAAACAGTTCTGATCACATGTGTGATTAGGAAGGTCAGTAAGGAAAATGGGAAATAAGGTAAATTTTGTTGATATGGAGCAAAATGGCTGCCTCGAGCAGCTGTGTTCCTGGAACAATTTGAGGTCATGAAGTGAATTCTCTTTGAAGTGACAATGAACTTCAGTTCAATAACATTGAATAGTTTGAGTTGAATATCCTGTTCTTGAAAGCTTATTTCAGATTGGTGTTGGAGTAGCAATCCTCATTAACTACATCCACTGCTCATGTATATTGGCCATTGGGAAGCGTAGACTTGACATGTGCTTATACTTTGTCCTATGCACTGTATAGCACTTGACATCTGTATATAGGTGCTGCACATGTGTTTTGTTTTTTCATGCTTTTTTATGACAGTTCTCTTTGCTGAGATTTCTTTAAGTGATAAATTCCTAGTAAACTACAAATTCTTACTGTATGTACTATGCTGTGTATGTACATAGGTTGAAAAGACTGTTTGGGATTGGGAGCTTATGAACGACATCAAACCAATCTGGCAGAGACCATCTAAAGAAGTTGAAGAAGATGAATACAAAGCTTTTTACAAAACTTTTTCCAAGGTAACTTCCAAGACTTAAGAATTAGTCCAGGACAGTAGATTGGCTAAAGAATCTCATTCTGTGTAAATGGTGACTGAGTGTTCATGGAATGAACTTAACTTTGAATGATGAGCTAGTTTATGTCTGTCTGTAGATAGAATTCCAGACCACAAGCCTAGGATTGCAAGCTGTAATTGGTAACTTTTAGTTGTGGCTTTAAATAGAACTAGTAACTCTCCCACACTTGAGCTGAATCAGGCATTTTTCTCTTTAACAGTCTAATGAAGCCTGAATAGGTAGTGTATTTTTTTGTATGCATCTAGATCTGACAAAAACACTTTGCGAAATGAATTTGTTTTGTCAATATCTTTCCACTGTCAATTAAAAGAATTTACTTTGCAGGAACATGATGATCCTATGGCTTACATCCACTTCACTGCTGAAGGAGAAGTAACTTTCAAATCCATTTTGTTTGTTCCTAATTCTGCTCCACGTGGCCTATTTGATGAATATGGATCCAAAAAAAGTGATTTCATAAAGGTAAATTAAACAAGTGTTTTGATTCTGGTTTAAAAATAAGTAAAACCACCATAATAACTTGATTACTGTTTCTCCTGTAATTCAGCTGTATGTTCGAAGAGTATTCATCACAGATGACTTCCATGACATGATGCCCAAATACCTTAACTTTGTTAAGGGTGTTGTAAGTATCACACATTAGTTGCATTTGACTTCAAATCTCAAAGAGTTAGTTTTATTTAACAAGTATTTTTCTTAAATCAGGTGGATTCTGATGATCTTCCTCTGAACGTATCTCGTGAAACACTACAGCAACATAAGTTGTTAAAGGTAAGCTAATTAGATAAACTTTGTCCTCTTGAGTAGGAGGGGACTGGTTCAGAATGAAAATATGTATCAGTACCAATATTTGGCAGGTAAATAGCTGGCTTAATTTAGCTTAAATGTTGGAATATGAAGTCAAATGTACAGCTCTGCTGTTCTTAGACTACCTCTGCTCACTTAAGGGGAATTAAGTTTCCCCTCAGCAAGGGCAAATTTAGGTTCTTCCATAAATTGAAAATACCCAGTCTCATGGGATGAGTGTAATTAATGAGGCAATGGCTAAGAGAGCAAAGGTGGTAGTTGGTACATGAGGTTATCAAAAGCTTACTGTTAAAATAGGGTATTAATACTTTGTAATACAATTTGTTTTTAAGGTGATAAGAAAGAAACTTGTTCGTAAAACTCTTGATATGATCAAGAAAATTGCAGAAGAAAAATACAATGACACATTCTGGAAAGAATTTGGAACTAATGTGAAGCTTGGAGTGATTGAGGATCACTCTAATCGCACGCGACTGGCTAAACTTCTTCGCTTCCAGTCTTCTCATCATGAAAGTAACCTTACCAGCCTTGATCAGTATGTGGAAAGGATGAAAGAGAAACAGGACAAGATATATTTTATGGCAGGTGCCAGCAGGAAGGAGGTATGTGAGCATGGAACTGAAAGTAGGAGAGAAATATTTAGTCAAAAAAAAAAGCCGCTGAACTGTCTGGCTATGAATGTAGAGTTTGTTTCATGGTACTACTATAGTTCAGACTTCTCATGCTGTGGCTTAAAAAAAAAAAAAAAAAACCCTGTACAGTGTTTGCTGATACTAACACAACTAAAATGTTGTCTGTTCTGTTTTCTCCTCAGGCTGAGTCCTCACCATTTGTTGAGCGCCTTTTGAAGAAGGGCTATGAAGTGATCTATCTGACTGAGCCTGTAGATGAGTACTGCATTCAGGCTCTGCCAGAGTTTGATGGCAAGAGGTTTCAGAATGTAGCTAAGGAGGGAGTTAAGTTTGAAGAAAGTGAAAAGTCTAAGGAGAGTCGTGAAGCTTTGGAAAAGGAATTTGAACCCCTCTTAAACTGGATGAAAGACAAGGCCTTAAAGGATAAGGTACAAAATGTTAGGCCTGTATAAGCCATCTCGACCTATGGTATTGTACTTGCTCTAAGGATTGTGTTGTTAACTACTTGGACATAAAAGACATGATCACAGCTGCTTCTGCTATCCTCATATGGAAGGCAGTACCAAGCTGGGTAAAATACTTCTTGAGACTACTTCTTGACTTCTGAGAGATACTGAGCTAGACTGTTAAAAACCTCTTGGATGCCACTCAGATGGCCAGCAGAAATAGAATTTGAGAGTTGTTGGCTCTGTTCCATAAAAAGAGCTTGATTGTGGGAACTGATGTTACGGATTTTTCTCTTTTTAGATTGAAAAGGCAGTGCTGTCTCAACGTTTAACCCAGTCCCCTTGTGCCCTCGTGGCTAGTCAGTATGGATGGTCTGGAAACATGGAAAGAATCATGAAGGCTCAGGCTTACCAGACTGGGAAGGACATATCTACAAAGTAAGTAGACATATGTAATAGATATAAAATGTAGTCGATAGGCTAGCTGGCTTGGGATGGTCCAGTTACTATTACTGTAAATGTAATTGTAGTTGATAGGCTAGCTGGCTTGGGATGATCCAGTTACTAATACTGTATTCAGTATTAATGGGGGTAGAAAGGTGTAGTGTCCATTACAAAAAGGCTTAAATACCAGTGTAACTTTCCTTTCAGCTATTATGCCAGCCAAAAGAAGACTTTTGAAATAAACCCAAGGCATCCACTGATAAAAGACATGCTGAGGAGAGTCAAGGTAAATGAGTAACTTTAAAATATTGACTACTTGGTTGTGTATGAGCTAGTTAACAGCGTGTGTGGTTTTATTTTTTCCTTTTCAATGCTTCGATGTTAGGAAAACGAAGATGACAAAACTGTTTCGGATCTCGCAGTGGTCTTGTTTGAAACCGCAACTTTGAGATCAGGATATATGTTACCAGACACCAAGGAATATGGAGATAGAATAGAAAGGATGCTTCGTTTAAGTTTAAACATAGACCTGGATGCAAAGGTTAGTTGGCTTCAATTTGAAGGGTGACATTTTTCACCTCTTTAAAGTGGAGAAGCATTGGTAGACTTGCTTAAAACATGACTGAAGTGCATATGGCTTCCTGCGTGCAGGTAGGCTGTTGGGAGACTACCTCAAATTCCTGGCTGTGGGGGGATGAGATTTTCTTTGAAGCTTCTGAACTCTCTTGAGATGATGTTCTAGCTGTTGCTGTATGTTAACCAGTGCCTAATCCTTAACTAAATAGTGGCTATATGGGTGTAATGCTGTGGAAGTATTTGTTGATATCTTGCTAGAGCAAACGTGGTGATGGTGAGCATATCAGTGGTAGAGAATAACTTGTTCTCGGTTCTGATAATGAGTCTGTGCTAGTCAGTTCCCAACTAGCAAACATCCTAGGCTAATAGAGCTGTAGATCTCTTGGGAATGCATAGCAAGGTGCCTGTGACCCTCCTACAGGTGGAGGAGGAGCCAGAAGAGCCTGAAGATGCAGCTGAGGAGACAGAGCAAGATGAGGAGGAGGAGGAGGTGGATGCTGAAGAAAGTGAAACACAGAAGGTGAAATTACTTCCATGCACTTCTGGCTGTGGTGCTTTTTGGCCACCCACAAACCTGTTAGCTTTGATTTCTGCAACTCCAGTAGTTAGCATGAAGTTTTCCTGAGTTTTTTTGGAGAAATAGCTGCAGAAATAGCCTTTTTTTTTTTTTTTTTCTTAGCATACAGTGTTTTAAGGACATAACACTCAAATGTGCAGTGACACTGCAGACTTCTAAGTAAAGAGTTAAACTGTTTTATGGACTGAGCCTTGACTCTGCTGCTTAATAATGTTTGCAACTTTAATGATGGTCTTGATAGGTATGCTAATTTCTAATACTTGAATCTATGAACATCATTATCTTTAGTTGGTTCTGTCTTTCTTGTGTTGCCTGTCTCTTAGACGAGTCCTGCAAGATCATCTTCAGTTTTACATACTTGTTTGTGCCAATATTGTACTTGAAAGGTAGCTTTCAAAGTAGGCTGTACTTGAATACCCTGAAGTACTAAAAATGAAATGGCAAACTTTCTTTTCTATTCTTCACATCTGAGTAGCCTAAAATAAAACTTTGTCCTTTTTGTGACCTGGAGAGATGTTAACATGTCACCTGAACAGAAGTTTGAGAGTAGTTCTTCATTCAGAAGTTTTGTTACTTCTGTTATGTAACTTGACAAAGTGTCAGTAGTATTTCTTGTGAACTTGGTTCTTCTGGGACAGCTTTCACTACTTTCTCATTGATCGTAAAGTCTGATTTATCTCTCTTCTTTGTCTCCACAGGAATCCACAGATGTGAAAGATGAACTGTAACTACATGCAACCACCATCCTGTGTTGGGAGCTAGGGAATGTGAATTAGATTGTTCTGTTTGTTGAGGGATGGTATGGGTTTAAGGGCAAAGGAATTTTTTTTTTAGTTGAATTTTCTAAAACATTCCTCACGAATGTAAATTTGTACTATTTAACTGATTTCTTGGTGTAAAATCTTGTCATGTACAAAATAAAATGTTCCCAAACACCATCTCAACCCTGTTACATAGTAAGCTCATCTTGTGGGCTACCACTAAGAACTGGTGGGATTGCCTGGGTTTGCTTGTGTGTTCAGGGCTGCATGACAGGAAGCCTGTGGTGGTGGTTCAGGGGTCCTTCCCCTTGCTCTATGCCTGAAGTAAGGTGTAGTCAAACCTGCCCTGCTTATGAGGGTAAAACACTTGTTACATAAGAGCTATGCTGCTCAACTCTGGAATCCTAAATTATGACTACTGTCATCTTGAGAAATAAGAGGGCCTTTAAAAATAGATTCTGGGTTGGAAGTAAGGTCCTGCAGTTTACTCTAAACCACAGTGCTGTAAAGGAAATAATTGTAGCAGCCAACTCCCAGTCACAGCCTACACAGGGTAACACTGGCCTAAAAATGGAACTTGACTCCTTAAACATAAGGGATAGAGGTGACCTTCATGTTGGAGACAAGTGAGAAGGGTCTCAATCCAATCCATCACAGGTGTGGACAGAAAAGTGGCGTAGTAGCTGAGATGATCCTCCTCTTTACTGTGTAGTAACAGTGCCTCATAGCTGTGTAGTTCACCTAAGAGCTAGTCCTGCTTTCTACAAGTTTTTAAGTGCCCTTGGCTGTGACAGTAGCTCCTTAATGTTATTTCCAGACTTTGAACTACTCTTGTTCCTGGCTCTGTCTGGTATGTCTGAGCACTTAAGAGTGCTCAGTCTTAAGATCTGGCTGCTGATGCCAAATGGAATAATATGGCAGCTGCAGGACAGGAGGCACCACTTCCACTACTATTAGCTTTAGGTGGTGTTTGTATTGAGCACTGTATTTTTATTTCTTGTTTCCACTAGTGCCTTTACTTTGAAACAAATCTTCACAGAGTAGGTAGAAAGTATTTACATGAAGTTTTTCTACTATCCTTGAGTTCATGACTTGGAAGAGGGAGTCTCGGACATCCACGCAAGAGCTTAAGTTTACACTGAAGCAAAATAAGCTAATTAAGGGCCCAAGGAAGCTACTTTTCACTTTACAGTGGCCAAATTCTGATTTTTTTTGCAATACATACACTTTTATCAGCATGGTTATGGAAGTTGGCTTTCTATAGATTTGTTTTAAAAGTGTGTTACGAGACTTCCACAAATGGGAGCTTTGTAGTTCTGGTTTTTGTTTTGTTTTGTTTTTCAGATTTGGGTTTGGTGCCTTTTTTTTTCCTGCTTGTTTTGCTTCTTTTGGACTCAGACCATGGTCTTTTGTACTGTTTCTAACAAATGGATCTTTCTGTTGAAGTTGTCTGAGGGGTCACCCTCAAGTGTAGTTCAGCAGCTAGCAGTACATCAGCTTTAATAGCAATTCTTCAGTTTTTCACATAGTGTAAGAGTAGTGTCTACTCTTAAAGCACAGTCCTCTTAAAACAGCCCAACTTGTTGTCTGTTGTGCACTGTAGTAAGCAACTGTTCCTGGACTTTTGATTGTATTTTTCTAAATTACAGTCCATACCAAACCTAGAGCATTACAGGTTGGAATGTGCAGTAAAGAAAGCTTCCTTGTATTAAAGAGACAGAGTTTTTCTGAATTAGATAAGAGACTAACACACAACCTTCATCTATAACTTTGACCAGCTTGAGTAGCATGTGACTTGCATCTACTGTATGTTTAAGTAATACTTCAATGGTTAATTGTAGAATGGAGATTTTTAGAAGCATACTGTTGTTTGCTACAGAACTTTATCTGTTATTATTTGTCCCCTTTAAGCAACCTTTGCTGTGTTCCATAGCTGAAGTTCTCACTGCCTTGGTTTCAGGATGCCATGTCTGCCTGGATTTTAGACCTAATAAAAAAGGACACACTGAGGGACGTGGTTCATGCTTCTTCCTCTGCCACGGATTTTACATGCAGTCTGCCTGCATGCTGGAGCAACAGGTGTTAGCTATAAATACAAACAGTGCAGCTGTGCAAGCTTTTGTTGCCAGCATGTTGGCAAAGTGCACCAGCACTGGACTAGCTGTCTCCTGCTCCCATGAGGGAGGCGTTGGGGTTGTTTGTCCAGTGTGGTTATCCTGGTGCTGAGGAAAGTGCCTTTGTCATGGAAATCATTGCGTGGAGGCAGCTGGTTGGAGAGGAGCACGCAGTCTGTCCCTGCTCTCACAAAAGAGCAATTGCTCTCTTGCAATCATCCGTGTAGCTCACTTTCCACTGGCAGGACTGTGCAGGGCAGGGCTCTAATCAAACAGCGTAAGTGGCTCTGGCAAGTCCTTACAGCTCATGTAGAATATAAATATATTCTACTATATATATCTATTTATACAGAATATAAATGCACTGTTCATGCTGGAAGCCCAGAGGCGGAAGGACAGGATTCCCTGTCAGAATGACCTGGAAAAACGACAGGGGCTTCTAGGCTCTAAATGGACAGATGAAAAAAACAGTTCCCAGTTCCATTACAATTTGAGGGGAAACTCTAGCCTTGAAGACAGACAAAACTCTTGAACATATTCATTCTTCATGAGACTTCCTTGACTCTCAGAACAAGGTATCTTAGACCAAAAACCTTGCACCTCACCCTAGGCTCTAGGTGTAAGGAAGAAAAAAAAGTATTTTTATCAAACTGGACTTATTAAATATTTTTTCTTTAGAGTTAAGTCTACATTCTGTGTAATGTCTGAAACTTCATCAAGTGGTTTTTTTTTTTTTTTTTTTTTTTACTTAAAAAAGTGCCTTTCAGTCAGGAAGCCAAGGATCTTAAATCAGGATGCAGTATGTTTACTAACACGCACAGAGGCACACAGTAGCAGGAGAGAACTCATCCTTCTCCTAGACTTTTTAACAGCACATTTGAAGGGCCTAATAATTTCAAAAGCCCTGTTGAAGCTCCAACACCCAAATGGAGCACAACTGTACATAATTTAAGTGCAATGTATGCATGCTTAGTCAGCCCATTTTCACCAATATGACCATGATGTCAGATCCTTCAGCCTTAGGAGTGGACCCAAAATAGCTGCCTGTTAAAATTACAAAGTTCATGTATTTGCTCCTACAGCTACAGCAGTTAAGAGTCCAAAGCAAGTGTTCTAATACGGAATCTTACTGCATATGCAATAATTTTCTAAATTAGATTCTGTCTTGAATCTAATAGAAGAGAGTTCACGTTTTAAAAAGTTTGAGAAAAGAAAACTACAGGCAAGTAGAGTTCTGCTACAGCAAAATGGGTAATATTGTTAAGGCTGCTGAAGATCCATAAAAGCCTGAATTTTTAATGCACTGAGCTTTCCATATATGTTAAGCAGCTTAGAAGTTTAAAATTCTATTAGACACAGCCAATGTAAATTTACAATTTTTTTTTGTTCAGAAGAATACTTACATTGCAGTTAAAGTCAGAAGTGTGCTGCACAACTTGTTCGACTTTTAACAACACTATTCTTCATACATTTAGTTTTACACTCCCTGTAAATCTGTTCTTAAAGAGACAGGTAAACAATACTAAGGGAATATAGTATTTCACAGGCAGATTTCTAGTAAGGATTGCAAAGTCCTGTAAGATCTTAATGGAAAACTGTTGAATTCATTCTGCAGTTGAAACAAGTACATAATTTTAACAGTTCTTCTTCATAACTTAATTTGTGATCAGTGCTGTGAAGTTTGAACTTGGCTTGATCTTTCTTTCAGACCCAGCAGTTCTGTTCTCAGTTCTCCAGGTTTGGGAGGTATTTCAGGTATAGTCTGTAAAAAAAAAGAGAAATCAGTGTTTAAGCAAGAAAAAAAATACAGTGATTTAACATACCCTGTAAGAGATATGTACTACATACACATGGTAATTGTATTTTGCTCATTCCTGAGCAATGTGGGGGTTTTTTTACTTTAAAAATAAGAAAATATATCTTTTTTAAAAAAGAGGGTAAAAAATAATTTGATTAAAGAGACACATTTTATTCTCACCATCTGAGAAACCAAGTACTGCTGAGATGACCAGTATGGTTTTAATACACTCACTGAAGTTTCAGTTTCCATATAAATTCTTTCTCTCAGTGACACCCGCCCCCCCCCATCCCCCAAAAAAACCCCAAACTCACACACATCACTTCTGTCTGAAAAACTGAACCTAGGGCTGAATTAGCACACTGCATATACGTATATACATGCACAAAGATAAAATGAACAATATATGAAAAATATATGAGCAATCAGCCTATTAAACCGTAATGAGTACAAATACTGCAACTATTAAAAACATATGAACTCTTTGGTGTACAAATACATTAATGAAAAAAAAAAAATCACATTTCAGATGATTGCTCACACATAGTGCCATTTTAGCTTATTCCTGATTAGAAAATAGCACGGTGCCAAATGTGCAAAAGCAAGGAGAGGAGAGAAGACTTCCAAGTGAGACGGGCTCCAGGAGACCACGTCAGCCCCTGCGCTGCGCCGTCTGTGGGGTGTCAGTTGCACTTCGGTTCTCTGAGATAGAAATTTTGACTGTCTGCGACCCTCTAATGTTAAACCTTTGGTCATCTCGATTTTTATTAGGAATAAATAAATCTGATATAGCCACTTCTTGCCACAAACAAAAACCTCTTCTGAAGAACTGTATGCAGCTACGATTACTTTTGGTATCACGTTCTTCCCTTAAAAGAGGCTACCAAGCAAAAACTTAAGGTACCCGATACCCGTTTGCCTCTTGCTCCGAAGCTAAGCCGCATTTTTTTTGTCTGTTTTGTGCGCAGTTTTTGGCAGCAGAACCACGGTGCCTTTTCAACGAGACCCGCGCAGTACCCCGAGCTCGGCGCGCACTTACGAGGTCCGGCCTGTAGTATCTGTGCACGACCTCGGCGCCCGCGAACATGGCGAGCAGGCTGGCGCCCAGCGTGCGCAGGTAGACGGGCCAGGACACGCCGGCGGGCATGGCCGCTCACCTCGACACCAAGCCGCGATGGCGACCGCAACCCCCGCCTCCCACCAACGGCCCACGGCGGCCGCTGGCGTCACCGCCGGATGTGCGTCACCGCCGCCGCGCGCGACAGGCTTGCGCGGGGGCGGGGAGAGCGCGGCCAAACCGGCTCTGTAGTGGGGGGGGAGACGTTAAGGTGGTAGAGCGGCCGCCGCTGCCACCCGCGCTTGGCCCGGCTCTCCCCGCCCCAGAGAGCCTGCGAGGCCGCGGGGACCGCTCGACGGGGCTGCTTGTGCCGAGCCCGCGGCCACAAGACCACCGCCTGCCCACACCAGCCGCGCCGTCTCCCCCCCTCCGCCTAACGCTGCACGTGCCCGGCTCGCTCGCCATTGGCTGACGCCGCCCACGTGACGCGGCGCGGCCCGGCAGGTCCGTTGGGGAGGCTGAGGGGCCGGGGAGGGGGAGGGGAACGGGAAGGGGGGTCGCGCTCCGCTCCGCTCGCGCTGACAATAGCGCCCGGCTGCGGCGCCGAGCCCGGGCATGGAGGCCGAGGAGCTGGGCAGGTACCGGCCGCGGGGAGCGGGAGCCGCGCGCCGGCGGCCTACGAGCGACGGCGCCGCTCGCCTCCGCGTGCCCCCCGCCAGCGGCCGGGGGAGCCGGGCCCTGCCCCCCACCCTGAGCCGCGGCGGAGGGGGGACGGGGGGCGGCCGCGCGGGCTGAGTGACGTGAGCGCGGGGGGAGGGAAGAGCGGGGTGCGGAGAACGTACGTGCTGCTCGCGATGGAGAGGGGCAGCGGCGGCGAGCCGCCGGGGCCTTTCTCTCCTTTGTAGTTTGGATCGAGTTTGAGGGCTTGAATCCGTGTTTATTTTTGGTTTTTTTTTTTTGTTGGACTGAAATATATGTGTTTAAATATTCTAATTTAAATGGTCTGTAATGTGCTCCATAGCATATACTGTTCCTTTGTGTTTGTGTGTGTGTTTGTTTGATTGTTTGTTTGTTTGTTTGTTTTTAACCTCTACAAGAAAAACTATTATCGAAACAAAAACTATGAAACCAAAAAGAGGCATATATGAATGTTAGGGCTGAGGGTGGGGGCTGTCTTTGATCTCATCACCAAATGGTTAGAGGACTTGTCCACGACTTGGTGCAATTTTTCCTCTGTTTGAAGGGAACTTGATCAGCCTCTTGTAAGAGTTTGTGCTGTTAGTGACAGCTCTTAGGTTTTATGCTTACAAGTCCCCCCTAGACACTTTGTTTCTCTGTGTACTTAAACATTTAGTGGAGCATGAAGTGTACTCCACATCTCAGCTGGGTTCCCTAGCTGAGCACAACTGAAAATCAGTTTTGCTCTTGGTTCAGCAGTTGCACAGAGCAGTTCTAGCCGGGGGGACCCAAGATATTTCCTGTGCTCTGGAAATACCTCGTGGCTTTGTTAGGCCTCCCAGGCTCCTGGGTCTAAGTTCAAATTTGTTTTCCTTGATTCAAGGCAGGTATTTGGTGTAAATTAGAGACCTGATCACAAGATTTTGGGCTGTTCTGGGATAAATCTGATTTATGGTAGGATTCTTAGATATCATTGAATAATAGAAAGTAATGCTTCCCTATCACAAAGGAGGTGTGTGCCTTTGAGGGGCTTATATATAGCTAAGATTATATGTCATGTTTATGAATAGCTAAGAGATGATGAAAATATTTCCTTCAAGCTTAGTGTTTGTGAAAATTAATCTATGTGTTTGTATAACAGGGGATATCTGTGGGTGGGAAGCAGACTATATAAGTAGACGGAGTGAAAGTAGCTGAAGTTTGTGTTGGTGCCTATGGGCTGTGTGTGTCTAGTTGATATGTAGAGCAGAAGGGTTATGTATGACAGAATGTCCCTGTGCATGGGAGGAGACTGAGTCTGTGTACGAATTATTTCCTGTAGCCTAAGTACAGGACTTGTGTTGGGATCCAGAGTAGGGTACCTGGACAGTATCTGCCACACTAATTTTTTTTTATAAAGCTGTTTAGTAGTGTGCATAGAAACATCTGCTCCATGTTTTGTACTGTATTCTGTGCGTCCATTCTGTGCCACATCAGATAAAGTAACTGATGTAAGAAAACACAGAAGTTGGAAAAACTTTAAATTCAAAGAGGGTTTTTTTTTAACTCTTTGAATATTATTCAACATTAACATGCTGTACATGGTCACTACGTTTGACAGAGAGCTTGTCTGGTCACATATTCAACAAAGTGTTTTTCCAGAGTGAGGGAAAGCTCTGTACTATACTTACAATGTGCCCCCCCCCCCCCTTTTTTTGTATATTTTAATACTTAAAAGACGATTGGCTGTCCCTGTTGTGTTTCACATCATTCCGTAGCCAGGAAACTATCTGACTATTTAAGGTATTTGGCTAACTTTCTGAATTGTTAACAGACAATATTGGAGAGTGCCCTTGCAGCACATGCCAGCATGGATGGGGATTGGTATTTACAGACTGCTTGATCAATCATTAAATTTCTAAATTGTTGATGAATTATTTGTCTTTTTTTTTCTTTGTCTTTCTAAGATATTATTCACATCTTCAGCAAATTCAAGCTTTTTATACATTTCCATTCCATCCGATGATGACAGCAGTGCCCAACATGGAAATGATGACCGAACAGCCAACTTTGGAGGGCGTTCCAGAACCTAATGTGGCTCAGGAACCTACTAAAGGTAGTTTCATCACGCTATATTAAATGAGATAAAAAAATATTTCTTGGATTTTTTTTTTTGTTTGTTCATTTTATATATCCTTGTTTTAATATACTGCCTGTTTAGATCTATTGAATTTCCTTTCCTTGATGCTCTTTGAGGTAGCATTGAGTCTGTATTCTTTCTGTATACATTGAGTATGTATTGCAGTATGAGGATATATTCTTTTAAGTTTCAAAATGAGGATGTATTCTTTTTAGTAACATTTGTTACCAGTGAGTAAGGTTAAACATGCTTGTAATATTCAAATAGTTCAGTTTCATAAAGATATCTTGTCCCAAGAACAGCAGATTTTTAATTTAATAATTTAAGCTAGAGAGGGAAGATTGCTGCTTTTTTTCTCCCTCTTGTCTGAGCTGAAAAAAGGCAAGACCTTCAAAGACGAGGCTTGAAAACTTGCTTGTGAAATCTACAGGAGTAAATGTGAAGGACAAAGATTGGAAGCTTTCAGGATTACCCTCTCCCAAGCTGCCTGGGCATTGTGGCCAGGTAGTTCATCTTTAATGCCGGTGCCTGGCTGTAATATCTAATCAGCTTGAGTTCATTTTGAAATCATCTGGCAGCTTTGAGTTGGATGCATGTCTTGTGTTTTGTCATCATATAAAAAATGCCTGATTCTCCCAAGAGATGGGAAAGTTGCTGATGTATCTTGCCAGGTGTGCAGCTTTCTAATTTCATAGAATCATAGAATGGCTAGGGTTGGAAGGGACCTGTAGAGGTCATGTAGTCCAACCCCCCTGCACACGCAGGGTCCCCTAGAGCATGTGGCACAGGGTGATGTCCAGGCGGGTTTTGAAGATCTCCAGAGAAGGAGACTCCACCACCTCTCTGGGCAGTCTGTTCCAGTGCTCTGTCACCCTCACTGTTAAGAAATTCTTCCTCAAGTTCCTGTGGAACTTTTGGTGCCTCAATTTGTGGCCGTTTCCCCTAGTTCTATCGCTGGCCACCACTGAGAAGAGGCCAGCCCCCTCCTCCTCACTCCCTGTCTTGAGATATTTATATACATTGATCAGATCCCCTCTCAGTCTTCTCTTCTCCAGGCTGAAGAGGCCCAGCTCTCTCAGCCTTTCCTCATAGGGCAGATGTTCCAGACCCCTAATCATCTTTGTGGCCCTGCGCTGGACTCTCTCCAGCAGCTCCACGTCCCTCCTGCACTGGGGAGCCCAGAACTGCACACAGTACTCGAGGTGCAGCCTCACCAGGGCTGAGTAGAGGGGCAGAATCACCTCCCTCGACCTGCTGGAGACGCTCTGCTTAATGCACCCCAGGATCCCATTGGCCTTCTTGGCCACGAGGGCACACTGCTGCCTCATGATCAACTTGTCATCCACCATGACGCCCAGGTCCCTCTCTGCGGGGCTGCTCTCCAGGAGGTCGGTCCCCAGCCTGTACAGGTGTCTGGGGTTATTCCTCCCCAGGTGCAGGACCCTACACTTGCCCTTGTTGAACTTCATGAGGTTACTCGCCGCCCAGCTGTCCAGTCTGTCCAGGTCCCTCTGGATGGCAGCGCAGCCCTCGCCCTTCTCTTTTATTGCGAGTAGACTAGAGCTGAAATACCATTACAGCTTTTTTTTTTTTTTTTTTTTTTTTTTAAAGTAGTTGCTCCAAGGACATGATGGAAATTTGACATGATTTTCGTCCTGCTCCGTGTAGGAACACTGAGTACAAATAAGAACAGTCCAGGAAGGCTTGCAGGTTAAGGATGGCAAAGCCATGATAGCCTCTATATTCCTGGTCTGAGGATGAACCTCACTGAGAAACACTTTGAGACGTTGCCTTAATTTTAAAAGTAATAGCTGCTTGCTGGTTGTTGCCAAGTAGTTTTCAGTTATGTTCTGCTATGTGGCATTAAGGAACAGGGTCGAGAACAGTCTGGAGGTGCTCATCTCATGAACAGTATCTGCACCAATTAATTGGTATGCCTTTGGTGCCAGAGGGTAAGCTTCAGCTGAATGAAAAGTGACTTCTTTATGCTTGCATTTTGTAAACCAAAAATTCGTATTTGGTCTCAACGGTTCAAATTGAGACTCAAGAGCTCTCAAATCTTCTGTAGTTGTATACCCCACTGAACAGCATCTGTTCTGTAAACAGTAAATTGTGAATAGTTTATGCGTTTATGCAGTGCTTAATGCATGAGATTGCATTTGTGACAAATTTATACCATACACTATGAACAGTCTTTGAGACTTGTTGCTTTTGATGTCTTGTTTAGTTTCTTCATTATGTCACAGTCTGCAACAATAAACGTTTATATTCCAAAGCTGTAGCATGGATAGCAAAGTAGAACTTACACTTTAAGTTCCAAGGAATATTTTAGTAATATTCTGGCATGTTCTCAAAAAAAAAAACCAAAACAAAAAAAAAACCCACACCAAAAAACTTTTTCAAAGGATTGTTGCATTTAGCATATAAACTACCTACCATAGCCCTCGCCTAACCTTAGAGTGGTTTGCATCTTAGTTATCTGTAATCAGCGGGTGCCTGAAGTGCAGAGATGCTCAAGCTGGCTCTATGCTGACCCTGGAAAATTGAGGTTTGTCTCATAATTATTTCAATTCATGGGTATTTAGCAGGTATTCATACATTCATTCATTCATTCATCCAATTCAGTCTTTGTGAATGTCCATACTTCAGCATGAGAAATGTTAAAAAGGGACATTTGTTGTGTGTTTCAGCAGTTGCAAAAGGAGGAAGGAAAAGAAAAACCAAAGCAGCTGAGCCAAAGCAACCCAAAAAACCTGCTGCTAAAAAGGAAAAAGCAACCAAGTCAAAAGGCAAACAAGAAAAGATCACAGATACTTTTAAAGTAAAAAGAAAAGTGGACCGTTTTAATGGTGTATCTGAAGCGGAGCTTCTTACCAAGACTTTACCTGATATTTTGACCTTTGATCTGGACATTGTAATAGTAAGTAACTTACAGATGTAGGATTAGGTAGAAATATGTGTAGTTTCTGTTCACTGGTTGTGAATATCACTTTATTCTGCAAGATCTTGGCATATAAATATTTTAACTCTTTCCTGTGTGCAGCAACTTTGTGTTTGCTGTTAAAAATCATAGTAAAATAATACTAAGTCATGAAAGACCTAGTTTACACCTTACTTACTGTAGGCATTCCTCAGGGACTGTAAAATGTTCTGTGAGCTGCTTCTCTGACATTACACATTTAAACTGAGACTCTGTTCTTTAAATCACAATGGAGAGTATCATTTCCGTAGTTTCATTTGCTGGCATTGTCCAAAAGAATTGAGGACACTTGCCTAGAGTAACTTGATCAAATTTTTGATCACTTTGCCACCTTCCCATCATTAAAATGGACTGATATCTTGCTTTGTAGATTGGCATAAACCCTGGCTTGATGGCAGCTTACAAAGGACATCATTATCCTGGACCTGGAAACCATTTTTGTAGGTTTTTGTTTTCCTTTCTTTGTATGGGATTTGCGGAACTCTTTTAGAACTTGTCACATTTTGATTATGCTGATTTTCAAGAAGGGGATTTTGCTTTTAACCATCTGAGAGTGACAAATTTCATAGCTTTTTCTGTCATATAGCATACATTAAAATAATAAAAGAGGAATGATTAGTGACTTTCACTGTAGGTTTAGAGCTATCGGGTAAACGGAGTATACCAAAATCTGTTAACAGGTAGTTTATTAGCATTTAGTGCACAATTTGAGGACTGAAAGTTAAACAAAAATCTGCTCTCTGTATTTATTGCATTCTGTGTTTTTTAATGTGGCTTGTGAAATGTAAAGCTCCATACTGAACGTTTCTAAAAGTCTTTTGCCTTATACAGGATCATGGTGATTGATTCTTGCTCTTCAGTGTGAATTTGCTGTTCCCATAAACTACATGTGGCTGTTTTAAATTTGTCTAGACAAGGGCAAAAGTCTTTCCACAGGAACTGATGCTCTCTTAAAATAGACTCTTCCTCTAGCATTCCAGTACTGTCTGGCTGCATATTAAATAAAATAAAGAAAAAAAAATAATTGGGGAGATGTTAAAAATTCATCTCTTGTCACTTTATAGGGAAATGTCTCTTCATGTCTGGTCTAAGTAATGAACAGCTGAACCATATGGATGACCATACTCTACCACATAAATATGGAATTGGATTTACAAACATGGTGGAAAGGACAACACCTGGAAGCAAAGACCTCTCCAGGTAGGGTAACACGGGAGAATATCACACTTCTTAATCAAGTAATAGTTGTGAGTTGTGTAATTTTATGTACTATTTTTCATATTTCTCTTTTAGCAAAGAGTTCCGGGAAGGAGGGCGAATTCTGGTGCAGAAACTGCAAAAGTATAAACCTCGTATAGCAGCTTTTAATGGAAAATGTGAGAACCTTAAATTTGAATGAATTTGGCCTGTCAGTTGTTTTTTCTGTCAATTTAATCTGTGTTCATTTCATTTTAGGTATTTATGAAATTTTCAGTAAAGAAGTTTTTGGAATAAAAATTAAAAAATTGGAATTTGGATTGCAGCCTCATAAGGTGCCAGATACAGAAACTGTAAGTGTTGATGCAGGGAAACAACTGAGCACTCCTATTTTGGTCATTTCAAAACTAATTAAATCTCAGGACTTGCCCTCATTTGCATCAAAGACAGAGTGCCCAAAATGCAAAGTGGGACTGAACAATTTTCAGGTACATCTTTAAGACAGCTCCTTGCATTCAGGAGTCTGTGCATTCAATGCAGATATCTAGCACTAGAAGGTATCTGAAGAGCTTTATCGAAATCATCCCAAACAGGTTTGTCTGATCTGTTTTATAAAATGTGAAACAGTGAAAATTGTTATAACTTCAGCAGTTGGTATCTCTTTAGGGTAAGATACTGTAAAGCTACCTTTAGTCCCTCCCGCAATCACTATGAGCATTAGTTGATGTTTGTACAAGATAACATGAGCTTAACTGTGAAGTTATTCTCAATGCATTAAATATCTATTGGTAGTTCAGGGGCTTATATGCTGTTTTTCTTGCTCTTTGCCTCTAGCTCTGCTATGTTATGCCGTCATCCAGTGCAAGATGTGCTCAGTTTCCACGTGCACAAGATAAAGTTCATTATTACATAAAACTGAAAGACTTAAGGGATCAACTGAAAGGCATTGCACCAAACACAGAAGTGCAGGAGGTGCAGTACACATTTGACTTGCAACTTGCACAAGGTATAGTGATTGTTTCGTTAATCCTTTCGTAAAATGTAGCATATTGTACAACACACTTAGCATTACTCTAGCACTTGCTTGAGCAAAAGGAAATGAAGAATTTAAGGACAAAAAGAAAGTATGTCACATCTACCCTAAGTCATGTGGTATATGTAACTATATTCCATGCTCCGCTTAATATAGTCCAGAGTATCTAAAAGGAAACAGAGTTATCTTTTGAGTAGAATTAAAATATGTAGGATTTTGTTGTTGTTTTGTTTTTATTAAGGATTCTCTGAAAAAAATGTTTTTGGGTATTTTTCTTCAAAATATTAATACTTGAGATCTTCTCTTTGTGCAGAGGATGCTAAAAAGATGGCCGTCAAAGAAGAAAAATACGATCCAGGCTATGAAGCAGCGTATGGAGGAGCTTATTGCGATCGTGCAATATATGAAAATGAACAGTGCAATTTTTCTTCAGATGGAACTGGTAAAGGGCATTCAGTTTGTAAACCTGCATTACATATGAACGTCCACTTAAATATCTGTCCTCTCAGCAACTTCCATACTTTGAACAAAATATTTAAAGTACAACAGTATTTAAACTGTTACATATATAAATTGTTGGCACCTTTAGACTTTGATTCCCAAATTCAGACTTTCAGGCAGCTTTCTGAAATCGGACAAACGGAATTAGTGACTTAAAGAGTAAATGTTTTTGTTTACAGTGAGTTTTGCATAAACGTACAGTGCTGTTCAGAATAAAACTGATAGCTACTACTCAAATATTTTCTTTCCTAATGAAAGCAAAACCAGAGAATAATGGAACTGAAAAAGTCACACTAGGTTTGAGGTTGTTGCATTACTAGCAGGGCAGGTAAGGGAGGAATGTGTCTGAATGCTGTAACCCAAATAGTGTCTGCTAACTGTTTTATGCCCATAATAATCTGAGGACAAATTCAACAATCTTATGTCTCAAGTGTGAAAGTTTAAAGCAGCAGCAACACAAACCCAGAACATGCAACACAGTTTGGTGCCCCACAGCTTTTACTGAAGGAGCAGTGTAACAGTAAGGGAGCAATTAGCTTTGGCTCTTCATAGTTTTATCAATCTGTACTTGAAAAAAGTCCTTGCAAATGCTTGAAGGAAGGGTGGAAGTGGTTGTTTTTAATCCTGACAAGCTTGGAGAAAAATAAATAAATAAAAACTAGAAAAGTAACAGAATGAAAGATTAGTCTAGAAGTCGAGCTGTAATTAAAAACTTAATTGTATTTTGGAAGTAAAATTCCCAACTGCAATTAAAAATATATATATATAATAATGGAGGAAAGCATAACTGCCATGTTCCTCTTATGTCTTGAATCTTTAATCCTCATCTCTCTGTGTAAATTGAAATTTGCATTCTGTCTATCCTTCATCAAAAAGTGTCCCTTTTAGAAGGGAGAAAAATATTCATAGGGAGCTCTGCAAAGTAAGACATTTATAAAAAAGGGGGGGGGGGGGGGGGCTTGTTTATCTGATTATGTGCAAAAATATGCAGTCACCTTTCACTGAGGATTCTCACAATTTATAATTAGTGAAATTATCTGACTCTACAAAAGTAGATAACAAAAGAAGTACATTTGCACTCAAAGTAGGCGGTCAAAAATAGGGAAGGATGGAAACTGCAAACTCTTTTTCTACTTTAATGTTAAAACACTAGTGATATCTTTAACTAATGTTTGTTTTTCAGCAGCAAGCAATCCACAGTACTGTGAAGGGCCATCCTTTGGTGAAGTTCCTAATGGACAGTGGATGACACAGTCGTTTGCAGATCAGATTCCAGAATTCAGTGCTGGAATGACAGAGGAACAAGAAGGAAGCAGTGCATAATTGCACTTTCTTCTCGGCTATGCATCCATGCTGCAGTTTTAATGCAGTGATCAAGATTGGTACCTTGGTTCTCCCACCTGAAGCATTTTAATAGTATTTTATCTCCCCTAGTTATTTTATTATAGTCAAAACTAAATGTGTGTGGTAGGCTTAAATCAATGAATTAGATAATTTTAAGAAACTGTCCAACCTTTTTAAAAAAGACAAGAATTAGCCTTTTTTGTATATGAGTTTTATATTTAATGTATGTCATTTCTTGAGATTCTTTACAAACTGCTTTCTCATTTGTGAAAATTTTCTTGGGGCGTTAATTTTATTCTGTAACTTGTAATGTAGTAGTACCAGCGGTAGTTACACTTTTTACTGATGCATTGTATATTTGGATATCTCATGATCCTTTTATATCCAGAGAGGGGAGAAGGGGAAGAATAACTTGGTCTTACATGAAGTGATGTTTTTAATCATGCAGACTTAAAAACACAATTTGTTTAAGTCTGCCTGTTACCTTGAGTAATGCAGAAGTTTGTGTTCTGCAGGTGGGAGGGCCGAGTGTTTTATGGGCAGGAGTAGAAATCTGACTGTTTAGTGGCTGTACTACATCAGGACTAAGGGATAGCATCTTCTCAAGACTGAAGATTGGAACTCTCCCAAACCCACCTGGATGCCACCCTGTGCCCCATGTTCTAGGTTTCCCTGCTGGAGCAGGGGAGTTGAACTAGATGATCTCTAGAGGTCCCTTCCAACCCTAAAGATTCTGTGATTCTGTGAAGATTGAGGAGGAAAATTTAGGACCTAAATATTCTACCTGAGCTGTCTTTAATTTCAGGTCTCCCTACCACTCAGTTTCTTGCCTCTTAAATTCCAATCTAAGGAACTGGAATTCTTACAGCAAAGTAGTGGTTCTTGAATTCTGTGGCATTTAAATTCCTAGCCTATTTATGTCATTAGTCCCCTCACCTTACTTATTGCTAGCAACACTGTTATCAGAGACAACTCTTTGGAAGATATTATATTGCAGGGACCTGAAACACTATGTTGTACAGTTATTTACATCTGCCATGTAAATCAAGCAAATACTGTATATCTTACAATTAGCACTGAGTGGGAAAAGATTGCAATTCAGCAACTCTTAATGTTTGTTTCTCTTCACTCTTAAGACTTCAGAGGGTGTTCTCCTTACTGCCCTTACAGGCAAAAGATTAACTTAAAGGTAAAAGAAGTTGTTCCATGAATGAGAAGGCAACTCTGGAAAAACAGCTTTCTTCTTTAAAATACACACTCTTGGATGCGGCCAGTATGTGACTGAGAACAAAAAGAGGTTCCATGCTTGTGCCTCATTATCATCATCTTTCCCTCTTCTAATATATGAGGAAGAGATGAAGTAAAAGCAATAAGCTGATCAAAACTTTGATGTTTTGATGAACTTATGAAAGTAGGTGCTTCACATACTTGAAAAGTAGATACAGACAGTATCTCCACAATCCAGGCTGGTCAGATGTGTCTGTACCAGTGTTTTTATCCTTTCCTCACAGCAGCTCACAGCTGAACCCCATTGAGTGTAGCCAGTTAGAGTGGATTCTAATCCTGCTGCAGCAACTCTCACTGAGGTCACACGCTGTCAGCTTGGTATGAGGCAGTTATGATGTTTACAGTTTTCTTCCCAAAATATGTGGCTTAATTCTGAGCGTCTTAAATCAAGGAAGTGTGCATTATGAGTTTGATTGTGTTTATTAGCTTCAGCCTAAAGCTGTTCAGTATGTGTCAAAAAAAGTATAGATTTTGTCTTGTCTGTTATTTAAGGTGTACTGTACCACGTATCACTGTTTACATGGACATTTTCCTGCAGGTGCTCAAAGTATCTTGTATCAGGGATTTGTTACAACTCTATTTTATTTTTCAACAAAGTTAAAAGCATGTAACTAGTACTGCTGAGTAGGTAACAGTAGTATATAACTACTGTAAGGTGTTTTTTTTCTTTTGAAGGGAAAAGTCTTTTAAAAGAGAGATACCTACTGGGCTATCTATGTATAAAATATGGTTAAGTGTACAATGACAGTTTCGCTAAATATTTTAATTCTGTGTGTACTCCCTCAGGATTGGTGCTCTTCTCTTTACAGTAATGCAGAGGTTCTTAATCTGTCCTAAATCTACAACGGATTGCCAATAAAATCAGGAATTGTAGTGCTGTGTGTTAGAGTGTAACTTTTCATCTTGGGAATAGTGATGTGTGGACATCACAAAGTCTGTGTGACACTGTCCAGCTGCCACGGTCCAGGGTGCAGAGACCTTGTCCTGCCAAACAACCTGCAGGCAAGAGAGCTCCACCTAGTAGAAATGCTGCCTAAATTTTAATCTCGGGCTGCTTAATGTGGGCAAAAGGACTAAAAACAGCTCATACATAATGCTGCAGGTATTTCCTGTGTAGATTTTTCTGGTAGCAGGTATTAGTTATATTTATAAAGACCTTACATTAAAATACATCATGTCTGGCACTGACTTTCACCTCTGTAAATATTTAATGAAAGTACTTTTCTGTCAAGTAGTTGTTTTTTTCACCTTGAAAGTCAAGAGTGCAGAGCTAAGTGCGTAGCTATTGCTGCACCCATGAGCACATATAAACTGATCATCACTTATAGCACTATTTAACAAATGCTTTTTTTTTTTTTTTTTTACATCAATTAATTAAGCAATTTGAGAAGTTATATCTCTGGTTACCACACCGTGCGCCCGATGGTGTATGAATCCATTAAGTATTTTCCAGTATCAGCTCTCAGGCCGAGTTAATTTGAACTTCCCTGATGGGTCAGGAATAAACCAGCTTTCCCAGAGATCGGTGTGAACACTAGGATAGTCCCAAGGTTTGTATCTTCCATTCCAGTGAAGTAATTTAGCTTCTTGAAGAAAATGCTCTGAATAGCGAGTATCAGGACTCCAGCCTGCATGGGTACACAAAAGTACTATTTCAACAGTGGAAGAGACACAGTCATGTTAAAAGCCAAAAAGGAAAAAATAAATCCAATTTATAAACTAATTAGTATGGTTTATTAGTAGTACATACAGTAAATTGTATGGTAACAAAGTAGCTTTTTTTGAACTTCATGGCCTTTTTTCCTCCATTAGAAATATAAAATATCATTATTTTTTAACATTTCAGGATTTTAGCATAGCTGGAGCTTAAAAAAAGTGTAGGAGAGGGTTTTGACCTTGACAAGATAAGTCTGTGCCCTTGAGAAGGGAAGTAAACAAGTTTGAAGAGGCAGCAAGGAAAAAGTGGATGTAGGTCCAGAATTACAGCCCTGTGTGAATAAGAAGCCTCACCAATCTGAAAACAGAGACGCACGCGTGATAGCAGAATTTTACCTTATCAGAAAGGCGCTGATGGCACATGAACAGAGATGCAATCTATAAAGCTT
The DNA here is from genome assembly GCA_003342815.1 of Eudromia elegans. Lineage (NCBI taxonomy): Eukaryota > Metazoa > Chordata > Aves > Tinamiformes > Tinamidae > Eudromia > Eudromia elegans. The sequence continues at coordinate 3,287,949 of PTEX01000047.1, forward strand.
GGTAGCCTGTGTGAATAAAGGTCTTTGGTCTACACCTCACCACAGTCCATGTCATAATCCTTGCTAAATGGCGCCCGAACAGGGACCTGATCCGTGGTAACAGAGCAACCAGTGAAGGAGCCCAGCTGGAAGAAGAAAGAAGCGGAACCAGAGAGCTGCAGTGCGGAACCAGAGAGCTGCAGTGCGGACAAGCAATCACCGTTGTGAGGTGAGCAGCTGGGGATGTGAAAAGGACTTCAAACGGGATTGCAAATGTCATCGGAAGAGAAGGAGATAGTATGTATTTTTATGAAGATTTTGAAAAGAAGAGGTGTTAAATATGATGAAAAAGCTACCCATCTTTAACCACACTAGTAAAAGAGTAAGGGGCTGGCTGCCGATCTGCAGACGGCCTTCCAAATGCCGACGTGGGAAAGGGCAGGGGAGCTGCTGTGGGAAGCGGCGACTAAAGGAGATCAAACTGCCGCCCAGAATCTTGCAGCTTGGTGTCTGGTAAAAGGCTCCTTGCAACAACTTAAATCTGAGTGGACTGCTACAGCAGCCACAGCTGTAGTGCCTGGAACCCTTCCAAGCTGTGCAGAGGAGTGAAGCCGACACAATGACAGGGATGAAACTACCCCAGCAAGGGCAGAGGACAGACCAACCTCATCGTGGCCTGCTACCCCAATGGCCGCACTGATGGAGGTGTCACCTGCATCACCACTGCCCCTGGGGCTTGAGTCCCCATCTTGGGCGTGGATGGATCCACCAGAGAAGGATCTGATTGAATGGGAGGACCTTAATCCCTGGCGTGGGCAATCAGGAGATTGCTGACCCTGCTATGTGCTGGCAAAAACTGCGGAGACGAGCAATACGAGAGGGTGATTTGGACGCTGCCATGGCCCTTGCATGCCTGGTGGGGCTGCAAGATAGAGAGCCAATTGAATGGCAGCCCCTTCAGTGGGATTTAGTTAAAGAAATGCGTAAAGCGGTCATGCAGCATGGCATTGCAATCCCATATGCTCAAAGCCTAATGAATACAATTATGAAAGGACATTTAATGACCCCCTTTGATATAAAACAGCTTGTGGAACTCATTTTTACTGTCGCTCAGAGGATTTTGGTTTTGTCACATTGGCGAGATCTGTGTAATGCGGCCACTATGGACAATCTAGGTCGCAATCTCGGGGACCCTTTGCAAGTGGTAGGCATCCCTCAGCTTATGGGTGAGCCGCCAAACAGCACACCGCAGTTACAACTAGCCCCTGACATTCTGCGACAATCTGCAGATTTGGCTTATCAGGCAATGCTAAAGGTCTCAGAGACTGGCAAAGCAGCTAAGTAGTTCACTGCTGTTAAGCAAGGTCCTTCCGAGCCCTATATGGCATCTATTGATTGCTTGCAAGAAGCTATTAACAAGCAAGTGGAAAACAATGAGACCAAAGAGGTGCTAATATTAAAGCTAGCCATGGAAAATGCAGATATCAACTGCAAACGAGTATTACAAAGTCTACAAAATCTGACCCTTCTTGAGATGATAGAGGCATGTAACAAAGTGGGATCAATAATGGATCAAAATGAAACACTAGCGAGGGCATTAGCCGCAGCAGTGCAGGTGCAGGAGAAACTACATTTCCGGTGCAGAAAAGCAGGGCTTTTCAAAGGTGACTGCTCTCAGACGCCTGGGGGAGGTGACAAAAGTAAAAACTCCCCAGGCATTTGCCCCCACTGTTGGAAAGGAAGACACTACACTAGCCAGTGCCGGTCAAAATATGACAAGAATGGACAACGCTTCCCACCTAATTCGGGAAACAAGAGGAAGAGCGCGGAGCAAGGGTGTGCTCAGACACAAGTACCCTGAGTTAACAACTTCTGCAGGATCGCCCACCGTGGTCACAGGCTGGGATAGCCTCTGCACACAAACCACAGGAAGCACCAGCATGGATGTCGCCACAGCCACCAATCTTACAATAACAGATAAAACTGTACACAAAGTCTCTCTCAAAGTAAAGAGATCCTTGGGTGGCGGGTTGAGTGCCTTGTTGCTGGGGTGTTCTCGCATTATGACCCAAGGCCTTTTTGTCTTACCTGCAGTAATCAATGCAGATTTTACAGGACAAATTCAAGCTATGATTTGGACACCATCTGACATGCAACGCTGCAAAATCGGGCTGCCATCGATTTCTTGCTACTGGCTCATCATGGACACAGATGTCAAGATTTTGATGGAATGTGTTGTATGAACCTAATGGATCACTTGCAGTCCATCCACGCGAGCATTCAACAGATGATGTTTCAAACAAGAAAGTTAGGGGAAGACGATGGCTTCCTTGGACTGAATAATCTGTTTGGGGAAGAGGGAGCTGGCTTTTATCAGTGGTAAAAGTAGGTTTAATGATTATAGCAGTATTCTTATGTATAGTTTCAGTTGTATAGTGCTTGCTGTCCTGCCTGCAAAACATGATACACAAGATGTTTAGACAAGTGATGCTTATAGAAAAACAAAAAGGGGGAATTGTAGGAGATGGGTTCAACCTTGACAAGATAAGTCTGGGCCCTTGAGAAGGGAAGTAAACAAGTTTGAAGAAGTAGTGAGGAAAAAGCAGATGTAGGTCCGGAGTTACAGCCCCACGTGAATAAAAGGCCTCTGAAGCTTTTTCAATCTGAAGATAGAGACGCTCGTGTCACCGTCAGCACCTTGCTCGTGTCAGCAAGGTGCTGACGGTGATGAATAGTGCTGCAATCTATAAAGCTTGGTAGCCTGTGTGAATAAAGGTCCTTGGTCTACACCTCGCCAGACCCCATGTCATAATCCTTGCCAAAAAAGTCTCTAATAAAACCTAATATTAATTTTAATAAAAAGAAAAAGGCAGATAAATTTTCCAAATAGATACCACCTCCTGACTAACCACTGCCACCATCTCAGGAATCCCATATTCTTTCACACTGTCTACTGAAAAAGTCAACTATGCTGAAGAACACAAGAGTATCAAAAAAAAAAAAGAAATAAGTGCAGGCTGTGGTCTGAGCTGCAAAATAATGCACTGAATTAAAGTAATGTAAAGTTCTCTATGGGAACCTTAACACCTCTCACTTTACTACACCTAGCACTGATGGCAAACGTTGGAAAGTTAAACTTACCCAGATGCCGTATGTGCCACATGGGATTAATAGTCGAATGCTTCCCATAAAATACAATGAGCATTGGGGAGGTGGCAACACCCCCGCCAAGGGTGCTGCTGTACAGATTCTCCCTGCAAAAGGAAAAAGAAGAAATGTCAAAAAGCCACAATGAAATGTGGGGTTTTTTGTTTTTAGTATAAAATCAATACTCATACACATACTCTGGTAAAATTCAAAATGAGCACACTGTAATGCTGCTAAGTGCTAGTCTTTTTCATCTGCAATTCCTATTGAGTAAATTGTTGCTATCAAGCACAGCCTAATTCAACAATGAGGAAACATGGGCAGAAGCTGAGAAAGGCTTAGAGGACACAGCATAAAATGGCATAACCTCCTCTCAAAAAAATACATGTTTCTACCACTCATTAAACAACTCGCTTCACTGTAGTTTGAAAAGCCAGCTTAAAAAAAAAAAAAAAAAACCCAAAAAAAACACCAAAGAATCTCTAAAACAAATAATCCTTCTAGATAAAACACAGTAGTATTCACAGATGGTTTTCAAAATATAAAAAAGTAAAACAGGATATGCCATACAAGCAGAGTGAGAGAATAAGAGTCTGTCTTGTCATTCACATATAGATCCTTTGTGTCTTCCTCTCTTTGTGTGTTTGTGAAAACAAGAAATGGATGTAATCCAAACCCATAAACTGTCCAGTTTCAATTTAGTTTTACTAAACTTAGGCTTAATCCTGTGCAGGGAAAGAAAATAAATGTCAAATTTTGAATATGGTTTGTCAGATAACTGACATAAAAAATGAATAGAGATCATTCCACTGTTTTCATGACCTATCCATGGTCAATGCCAAAAATGCATGTTTTATGTCAATTCTGGTCTAAGTATGAAAAAGAAGCATTTTCTGATGGTATTTAAGAAACGTAATGCCCAGTTACAGTTCAGCAAGCATTGCAATAGGAAGGACCCCAGAGAAACACACACTGAAATGTCCCATCCCTTCTAAAATAGTTTGGGAAAGGGAAGAGCAAGGAGAGCACAACCCCACATGACGCTGGTCACCCACAGCAGGATCTGTGTGGTCCAGCATCCCTCAGGAATGTGGATGCCATGTGCCTGAGCACAAGACTGAAATTCCATCTGGTCACTATGTCATGCGCTGGGTCATATTTAAGCAGATGAGAATTCTGGAGCATAAGTTTCTTTGCTTTACGACTTCTCAGTGAAAGATTGTTTAGAGTTACTAACTTTTAAGAACTAAAAAATGACAGAAAAAGATTGTGAACAGCTTTCCAAAAGTATTGTTAAACTACAGAACAAGATTGCTATACATACTCCACATTTCTTTGCATCCACTTTTCCAACTGCTTTGTAATTCGCTGATGCTTCCATTCAGTCATGTTAGCAACAATTACTCCAGGATTAAAGGAGCAGGTGCTGGGGCTGATGCCAAGATCTCTAATGGCTTGCTTTCTGTAGTCCAGAAATCCCATATATGTGTTCTTGAAAGAAAAAAATGTATATATTTATTCCCACTTAATATGTATACAGATATGAGCAGATGTATCTATGTGCCACTCATACACAGAGACTAAATATGAGCTCCTAGATCTGTTTTTCTGGGTGCTGACTACCTGTCTTGATTTCCTTACAAGATACAAGCTGAAATATAGGACAGTCCTAGTTCCTGTGTTGCTTTTTCCAAGAGTCCAACAAGATTTGGACAGGGCTGTTTCCTCACCACGTTTCTGCCCGTCTGTAGCTTATTCCACATGATGTAGCATCCTACTTGGATAGGAACTCAGTGACAAATCTGCGGAATTCAACTCAGAAATTGGCTTTCAGACACTATTTTCCTAAGCTTCACTGCAAATTTCACAGAACCACAGAAGGTTTGAGGTTGGCAGGGATCACTGGAGATCATCTAGTCCAACCCCCTGCTCAGGCAGGTCACCTTGAGCACATTTTCAAGGACTGTGTCCAGGTGGCTTTTGAATTTCTTCAAGGAAGACTCCACAACCCCTCTGGGCCACCTGCTCCAGTGCTCTGTTATCCTCACTCTAGAAAAGTTTTGACTTATGCTCAGAGAGAACTTCTGTGTTTTAGCTTGTGCCTGTTTCCTCATATTTTGTCACTGGGCATTGCTGAAATTTTGGCCTCATCTGTTCTATATCCTCCCTTCAGATACTTACACGCATTGATAAGATATGAGAGATGCTCTAGTCCCTTTATTAGTGGCCTTTGCTGGACTCTTTCCAGTAGCTCTGTCTCTCTCTTGTCCTAGGAATCCAAAACTGGACACAGTACTGCAGGGGTTGCCCCACCCTCTGAGTTCTGCCTTTCAGGCAGTCCTCAATCCACCTCACTGTCCGTTCATCTAATTCATACTTCCTGAGCTTCCCTATAAGGATTTTATGGGAGACAGTGTTGAAAGCCCTGCTGAAGTCAAGGTAGACAACGTACACTGTTCATCTATCCAGCCAGTCATCCCACCACAGAAGGCTGTCAGCTTTATCAAGCATCATTTGTCTTTGGGGGATGCATTATGACTACTCTTATCACTGTCTTATCCTTCACATGCGCACAGATGGCATCCAGATGGAGCTCTCCCATCATTTTTTCCCAGGGATTGTGGGGAGGCCTGTAATTCCCTATTAATTTGTCTCATACAAATATCATGCAGTGACTACATTAGACATTGCATAAATGCTCATGAACTTCTGACAGCAAAATGGATTTAGTAAAATATCAAACCAAATGTAGTAGAATTCAAAGAGCAATTGAGCTTTAAACTACCACAGGAAACAATTCTGCATAGCATGGTATTATTACAGGATTATTAGAGAAAATAATTCTTCTTAATTACCTGTAAAACCATTACATGTTTATCCCCAAAAGTTTAACTTTTCACTTTGAAGAAAATTGTAAAACTGTTATGTGTGTGGGTAAATATAGTCATGGTTAGATTTTCAAAATTATGTTTTACCTGCATCCCTATACTTCTAACCATTTCGTGTGTAGAAGGCAGATCACAGTCATCTGAGAAAGCAGCAGCATGTCCAGGAGCTAACTTAGTATCGTAGAGTTCTTGGATATCACCTGATGACAGAAATGTCAAAAGCATAGGAATAAACCTGTTTCACTGCTACAGTTAGGCTAACTTCCCTTTTCCCATGTTACTTACAAACCTATTGATTTTAACAGATATCTGGGTGTCAATGAAGGATGAATTTTGCAATACAGCAGAGCCTCCTGCATAAACCAGTCTTTTCACAGTGCTGTTGTGCCTGTACCTCCCATCAAGATAACTGGATTCCCAGCTCTGACAAACAAGTCCCGGGCAGCTGAAATGCTTCTTCCACACAGGACCATCCCCTTCCATCTTGGCAGGCCACCCAGTTCCTTGCAGATGAGTCAGGGAGACACATGACATGTCACCTTCATCTTCATCCGACTAGCACATATCCATGATGTGAGGGAAACTTTGTGAGAGAAAATAGGTGGAAAGGACAGTGCTACCACTGAGCTGCTTCAGCAACTAACGACATGTGCAACCATGATTCCTGCTCTTCCCTATCTTGGGTCACAAGTGAAATTACTCATCTTGGAAGACTACACATGGCTCTTGAGCATGAGCTGAGCACTCTCATAGCTAGGCCACAATAAAGTAAAGCTGCTGTCATTGGGAAACCTCAATAAAAAACTAGTAACTGGAAACATCTACCACACTGCAAAATACTGGAAATGCTATTTTTGAAACAAGCAGAGAATATTTTATCATCCACTCCATCTGGCTGAAAAACTCAAGATAGGATTCTTGTCCCTCCAAGAAACTTTAATGGGACACTTATTTATGGTACAAGATTGACATATCTTAATAATTTTTTATTTCCTCTTGATTCTAAACGGATACTGCTTTTCAAAATATAAATTACAAGAAAAGAGAAAAACTTGAACACACACAAAAGACTGGGATTCAGTATGTTTAATCCTCACTGCTTTGCAAAAATAAATTGACCAAGAATAAAAAAAAAAATGTCTCAGAGTTAAAAATCTGAGAATCACATTCACTCATTACTGGGTCAAAATTCAGATCTCCCTTTCACTTCCACATGCATCTGCTAGAGAGCAGTCTTGTGTTACAGATATCGCATGGGGAACCAGTGCAGAAACAGAGGTGCCCTCCCTCTACCCTCGACTTCATGCCTTTCCACTGGGCCCTGGCAGGATGAAACAGGGCTGGGCTTAGTCTAGCTGAAGCAGAGGAAAACAAACAAATAAATATACTATCTTCAGAGATTATCATCAGTATTTAATACAACCATGCTCTGCTGGGTGAGCCTGCTGAGTCAGCTTTACTCTGCAGCTGCTCAAGAACTAGACGTGGTGCAAGGGAGGGAACAGGAGATGCTTGGGGAGCAGAAGGAGCACTTCAGTGAGTGCAACACTGCTGTGAGACTGCACCTCTAGCCTGGGGCTTCCCAAGCACTGTCCTCAAAGCGAAGAGGGAGCTCCCCTCCGCTCCCAGCTACTCCTTCCTTTTGTGCTGAAACTCTGATTTGAATCATGAACCTTTGGAGATCATCCAGTCCATCCAATTTTACAGGCAGTGAAATCCTATCAGAGAACTAATCTAGATCAAAAGTAACCACATTTCTAGCAAAGGTCTATGCAGGAGGAGAGGATGCTGGGGGTGGCTTTAAGTGCTTGGGAAATCACAGTGTAAGCAAAGACTTTAAAAACTTTCTCATGGGAGTTAAATATTGCTGTTATCCTCTGTTGGTAGTTGGAATACCAGAAGCAAAAAGCCAAGGTGAGCACTGGAGACAAACATACGTGTATAAACAAAGTCCATATTATTCTTCCCAAAAACTCTATGTTGAATAAACTGTATTATGAAGTTCATTTTAAATGAAAACAAGACAAAACAGAGCAGTTGAACTAAATTTTATCAAGCAGATAGCAGTGGCCCCTTTAAGTGCAATGTTCTGAGATCTGCCACTGAAGAGATAAAATTATGGAAAGCTGCAGAAAATTGGGGGGAAAAAAATAAGATTTGTCTCCAGTGTAATTTCTCCGATCTTAATATTATTAACTAAAGATTGATTGAAGCCAAAACGTTTATTGTACTTATCCTGATTCCTTATCAAAACAAATTTTCATGGAATCCCATTATATGGTTTAACAAGCACATGTAAAATGTTTTTGTTTGCTGTTGTTAAGAGATGTTATAAAAGTAAGAACAAAATAGAAGTGAGCTAAAGAAAGATGACAAAGCAAGGGAAGACAATAGCTCTCTAGAGAAGTACGAAAATGCACTGAGAAAGAAAGTTGGGGGAAAAGAAATGGAAAGAAATTCATCTTTAAAAAATGACTATGCCTCTAATTAGATTTCTTTCTATGGAAACAAAATTATTTTTCAGGATTTGAATGTTTTCTGACTGCTCTCACTTGTGCAGGGAACTCTGAAATCTTTGCTGGGAATTCTGCAAGTGTGCTCTGAAGATGTCAAAAACATACATTCGGGATTCAGAATTTTAACTCTCTTATTTGAGCAAGCTCCTCTTGCTCTCAAGAATAAACAACTATTCTGGATAACTCATTGCTGGCATTCGTAGAAGTTCAAATATAATAAGAAAGCCAAGTCATGCACTTAATGATAAACCGCCCTTTATATCTCTCAACAACTGACTAAATTCAATTACAAATGCAATTACTTCTATATGAAAGCCCATACATAACATTTTGATCAAAATCAAACATTTAAAATATATTTGGAGACAAAATGTTCTTCAGACTTTCCTTTGAACATGCAGATAATTTGTATGCTCCTAGAAATTGCCTCAGTTTCTATTATATCTTATATTTCCAAGTAAATGTAAACTGTTCAACTTTTAATCTAATTCTGTTGAAAACTATTTGGATGACATCTTACCTTGCACAATGATATCATCATCCAAGTATATGACTTTCTCATGTTTCTGGATAAGCAAGGGCAGGTAAAATCGAACAAAGTTCAACTATAAAGAAAAAAAAAAGTCAGGACTATTTGTGAAGCACTTTAATGCAGTAATCTCAAGTGTCTTCTGTCGCTATGTTCACGTACAGTTTTGGTTTCTCTCTTTGAGTGCTAGTGAACTATCACTTGCTTCCACTCCTCTTAGTTTGGTGGTATCTTGAGGCAATTATTATTTCCTATTATATTTACTATGACCTTTGCCAAGCAGCCCAATACAATCATGCATTTCTATTTTTGCGATGTACTTCATAAAAAACACTTCAAAATCAACACAGTAATCACTCCAATCTAGAGGAATGATTTGAATGGTGGCACACAGGTGAAATAGCAAAGTCTGCAATAAGAACAGCAGAGGGAGAGGGGAGAAAGAGAACAATCATACTCATTCAGACCATTTTACTCAGTATCAGTGGTGCTTAGCAGATGCTCAGAGAAAATTAAGCACGGGGAAGCACAGAGAAAAGTTGCTTCAAGTACTTTCATAATTTTCATCTATTTTCAGCTCAAGGCATTTCTCGAAACAGATGTGGTCTGACTGAAGGAAAACCTCAGTCTCCAGTGAATCTATATACACTTTTTACGTTCACAAGGTCTTTCTTCAAGAAATACAAGCCAATACAATCAGCCCTCCAGATTGCACTAAAAACATGCAACATGTCTCGATGGTTGTGATTGTGACACCTATTAATTTAATATAATGGCTGTGAACTCTTTTAAGAGACAATGAGCAATCATCTCCTATTCATGCTTCTATGCCGTTCAGTTTTGTGGACCTCTCATTCTTTGAGCTCAGAGTCATATTTCCAGGATGAAAAGGATTAACTCAATCAGTCATTCCTTGTACAGAATATTTTTCCATATATTTGATATGTAGAAATTCAGAAAAAAAGGTAATGAAGGTAAATCTTTTTAACATATTTGAGCCTTTTCCAGGAGTATTGTTTCCTTTTGAAGAAAGGAGATTAAAACTTCACATAGTATTCAGGGCAGGGGCAAACCATGGATTTATACAAAATAAAGTTCTCTTTTTAATTCTCAATTCCTTTCCTAAAAATTTCTGACAGATAATTTGCCTTTTTCTGTTCTCTACTGCAGCTTCCTTGGATGCTGAAAATTCTTGATCCTATCAGTCCATGGTGATTACAGTCAGTCAATAATATTTAGATCAGTTTTTATCCTCTGAATTAATCCTACAGCGCTGCAGAATGCAGCCAGCTCTGCATCATGGAGGCATGAAGAATATTTTTAGGTCTTTGCTCTGACAAACTGTGAATATATTCTTAAAGTCACAATACATTAAAAACACCACATTTGTGCTACCAAAGAGACAGACAAGTTGCAAACAAGTTGCAAGAGCTTGTTACAAATAGCCTTTTGAGCAAGGGCTCAGCATCTATAACCAATATGTCTTCTCTGGGGTCACACCTCTCCTCTACAATGGAATGGAGATATAGGACATTTTAAAGCCTATAATGAGCATTAAAACCCCATGAAATTGTTAAGTGGTGTCTGCTTACTCACAGGCTGCAATAGCTCAGGCCGTGATGCATCTTGTCTGATTTTTCCTTTTAGTACCATTGGGTTGAATTCCACAATCTTAAATTTTATTTCTTTCAATTTAGAATTTTCAATCCATTTTCTGTGACAGAAAAGAAGCAATAAAAGAATATTACATTGTGTGGAAAATATTTCTGATATTATATTCACAGACTCATAAGATAGCATTGGACCTTGGAAGATCACTTGATCTATCCCACTCCAAAACAGAATCAATTATGTCTAAAGTTATGGCACACAAATATCCTTTTAATATGTTCTTTAAAAGTAAAAAAAAAAGCCGAAAACACAGGTTGCACATATTGTCCGATCAAACCATCTTTCACCATACCTAACATTAAATACTGTTTTCATAACCTTTACTGCTACAACTAAAGACCACTTTCTTCTTATCCTATCTCCTGTACAGTTATGTTTTCTCTTTTGCAGTCCTTGAAAATTATTGCCAAATCACCTCTAAACTTTACTTCATTTAGATTAAGCAAGCTTAATTCTTTCAACATTTTTCTTTCAAAAATTTATTCACATCACTGTTTGTTGTTTTCTGTCCTAATCTTTCCTGAAGACACACAAAACTAAATGCCATACTATTGCTGATGTGCTGATATCAAGATTTTTAAAAATTTCCTCAGATATTTGTTCACATGTATATGCTTTGCCTTTTTTGCATCAGTGTAATCACTTATGTAATCAGAAGTGTCATAATTTTTAAAGAACTTTTCATTTAAAGAACTGTTATTGAACTCCTCCTTCACCCTGAGTCAATACAATCAGATACTACTACCTAAAATAACTGCCTTAACATTATTCCTACTGAACTTCAACATGTTTTTCAGTTCATTTTTCCATCTTATTAGAAGTAGTCTGAGTATTTTGTTCTCAGCTGTTCTTCTCTTCTTCAATACACTTGCACTCTCTCCAGCTTCATGGAGCTGACTGTGGATTCGAAGAGTATATTTCCCTCTCTGTCATCCAAGCAATTAACAAACTAGACTGTAAAAGCTCCCTGTGGAACCCCACTCATTATCTCTTTTCAGTTAGACACTGAAACTGTGAGTACAAGGCCCATATATACGCACTAAGTCAGAGATGAGAACTCCGGAAGCCTGACTCTCTGCTTTCATTTTGATTCACACCTCCCTTCTCTCTAGAGAAAGAGACTCTAGACTTTATTTTCAAATTTTAACACTCAAGGATGTTTTTATTACTGGTTACTTTGGGCCTCTCTTTATGTATTTATACCACTCCCTCTTGCCTGGGATTAGCTTTAGGCAGCAGACTTTTCTGCTCCTAAATTTAATGCAGCACCCGAGGTGAGGGATAAGTGCAGAGCCACAAAGCAGAACTGAGACAAAAAAGCTTGGATGCACCATCACCTTACTACAGGTTTTTGCTTCTGCAGCTGCACTGCAGATGGCAGATAGACACATGTATGGGCATGGCCTGGCTATTTCATGTCCCTTTATACCAGTCACCACCTCAAGTTAAGCAAAAATGTCCCTTTTCCCACATGTAGGAGACCCTGGGACAGCTATCAACAGCACTACTCAAAAAGAAAAAAAGAAAAAAAGAAAAAAAAAAAAGAGAAATGTTTTCCTGAAAAGCCCTCCAACCTCTGCACGCCTCTGCGAAGGAGAATAACGGCTTGGTTCTAAGTTCAGTGGGAGGCAATGTATGTACCGAATGTGTGGGATGCTGTTCTTCAGGCCGACTACATAGAATAAAACATTCGCCTCGCTGTTGCTGTAGATGCTGCTGATGGCTGCTATAGCTGCGCCCATTCTGCCTGCAGCAGCACAGATTACGACTGGAATTTCTTCCTCCATTTCCTCAGGACTCTCCAAATCAACTATAAGCAACAAAATAACTCATTATTATAGATAATTAAGCACCTTCTTATATAAATATGGGTCATATGAATGAGTATAAAGTCCCATAAGCAGTGGAATCATATCAGAACTTGCCCATTTCCTTACCAAATTCCATCCCCACCTGGAAAGACACACTGTCAATCCAGAGGCACATGCATGCTGACTGGACAGACAGATGCCTCCAGAGTATGTAACAACTCAGTTCTCTGAATATTTTCCTCATCAGGGGTGACAAATCAGTCTGTCCTCCATGGAGCTGCTTATTTACTTTAAACCTGTAGGAGCTACAATACCTTTGAGATGTCTACTTCCCAGTCAATTATATTTAAAGTGAATAGGAAGTTCCAAAACTGCCAAGGGAAAGAGGTAAGCAGGGAACACACTAAAACTGCATGAACTTCACTGCTTTGGGAAACAAGACAGACAGAAACTGTATAAACATTCGTATTAGCAGGAAGCTGCTAATGATAAACAGGAAAAAGCCTTTATAAAGGGTACTGGTAACAGTTCACATTAATGCTAAGGACGATTTTTCCCCGAACAGTGATCAAAGTATAGAGCTTACACGGATAGATCTGTACAGGTTGAAGCATGACTGCTAACCTCCTAAGAGCCACCATAAAACTATAATGGAATAAAAAACATTTACAAAAAAAAAAAACCCAAAATAAAATTTGGAACAGAGAATAAGCTATTAATGCAATGTTGCATAGTAGTCCAACTGTCCAACTCTAACAGATTTCTGTTACTACAGATGTTCCAGCAAAAACCTCTGCTGTAGATTATGTTGAGGTTTGATAATCTATCTGAAATGAGCTGATAGACCAAAAACATTCGCAAAGGGGCAAGTTCTGGCCAATTTTTGTTATCACTTGGAAATTCTGGTAGTGTTCAACACAGCTGCCATTTACATTAATGGCAGATGAATTAAAAAAAAAATCAGAATGGCACTTCTTAGTCATTACTATGAATATTCTAATCAAGTTCTGCATCCCAACTCATTTACCACAGCATAAGTAAATATTGCACAAACATTAATTCTTAAGAAGAAATCACTGCTCAAACGAAGCGGTAAGGAATATAGCATAAGAACATAAATGAAATGGAAATTATTTACCTGACTCATTCTTTAATGAAGATGGAACTTTGTGAACTTTGTTGTACAGAATGGCACACACAGTTAACACAAGAAGTAACAGTAAGATCTGGTTAACTGAAGAAAAAAAGGAGAATTCATTAATATTCTCTGTAAGAGAATTCTGTATTTACTGTTTTTAATCAAATTATCCTCTCACTTGATATTTGATCAAATTTTTAAAATGTAAAATACTTGTAAGATGTATTTATAAACATAGCAGTATTTCTCCCCTGCTGCAATTATTTCTAGATATCTAATTTTCAAAGATCATTTGCTTGCTAAATCAATCAGCACCCAATATATAAGGGCTATCCATAACAAGAAATATATGTGTTTGTGAATATTATTAGGCACCTAGAACTTTCTTTTCTTGGTTACTTTGTTGTATATCACCAAGAGACTTCAAGAATTATTTTTAACTAGCTCTCTCTGTCTCACACACTTCCTTGATAAATCTTCAACTGCTAAAAAAAAATGTAGTTGATTTCAATATTCAGATGCATATTCGAGAAAAACTCGACAACAATAAACCCAGCAAGGCACTGGAAGTATGTATATTCCAAAATATTTAGAAACATATACACATTTTGACAAAAGTGCTTTAAGTAGCAAAATTAAAACATGCAAAAAAAGGAAGTCCTCTCTGTATGTTATGATTTGCTGTTCCTACCAGACTATGCTGTACAAGCTTAAGTCAAACAAGAGAATGAATCAGGACAGCTGAGAGAGGAGGCCAGGTAAGGAATACATTATTATTTTTGTCAGTTACTTTAGTGCCTTCCTTCTGACCACTTTGTTACTTCTATACCAGCATAAACACATTGAAAGTGCACAAAAGAACAAAGGAACAATGTTTTGAACCATTTGACTCAAAAGGGTCAATTAGCCAGCCATGACTATGAGAAAAAATGGAAATATTTACATATGCATAACTACAGTGAGATGTGAATCAGCTGAGGAGCCAGGTTTAAACCTCAATGAGGATTTGGGTGCATAACTGAAAGCACAAACTTGTCCATAATAAACAAAGGAGCTAGCCAACAAAGCAACCATCCATCTGTATGCCTCACGCACTAAAACAGTGAATAATCTTAAATTAATGGATTCTTTAGCCATACTTATCTGGTCATCTGTTTAACAGGAGAAGTTAAGCAAAATATTGCAGAACCAGAGCTACAAATTTGCATGCAACTCTTACAGAAGTTTTAAGAGAAATTACATGTGACATCTATGTCCTGTTTCAAAAATACATGAGCTCAATGAGTATTTTAAAGGTTTTTAATCTTTCTTACTTTTCTTCAGAAGAGCCATGTCTTCTTTTGGGTTAGAACCGTGATCTACGGTAAAAAGGAAAGAAAAAGGGAAGGAAGGAGAAAAAAGTTATGAATGCCAGCACTGAATACTAGGCAATTATTTTAGAGATATGGTTTTGCATCATGAAATTTCACTGCTGACTCAGTAAAAGAACTGAACTCTAACTTTGCAAATAATATTCTAGGAATAAATAACTCTAATATTCCAGATTATAATTGTAATATATTTTAATTTAAACTACTTAATATGTTGAAATAAATAGACTATTAATAAATTGAGTACAATCACCTACAACAGTAATAATTAAGATAAAAAAATGTAACTTACAAGCTGCATCTGTGGGTATTTTAATATGTTTACATTTATGCCTGATCTCCCCTAAACTATAAAAACAAACACAAACACTACATATCATGCTGGGATATTAAAAAAAATCTTTCATTAGAGCAGAGTCTTTCAGGATGTGAGAAAATTACAGAACAATAGTAAAAAGGTTTTCTAACAGTAGCATCCTTCTAACAGAAATATCAGTAAGAGGAAAGTTCATGTAAATTTGCTATCATTTAAGCAGGTTATTTTGTGATGCTGATGAAAACGAGGTAGCCTTCCCTAAAACTATACTTCTAAATAATGCTTTAGAGTGCGTGGGACTTTATGCCTTAGAGGAAAGTACATAATACCTAAGCCACAGGATTATGGAAAACCACAACATTTACTGGAAGCAAACAGTAATGTTTCCCTTTTGCTCATTGTTATTACAAATCTAGAAGAAAGCTGACTATAAACTTATTCCAAAATGAAGGATTCAGCTGATTGTACAAGTGCCAGGCACGTGTTATATCATTCCAAGTAACCTAAATATTTCCTCAGCTTTAAAGATAATTTTAGCAGAAACACAAAGCAGAAGATAGAAGATGCAAACATTTGAAGCAGGAATCCAGCTGCAAATGCTCCCACAGCTGTGTTATTGTTTACATGAGACAAGACCATGGCCCTTTTCTTGCCCTGGGCTTCCCTGGTTAAATTCTGTTTGCAGGCTTAGCCAGTCCACACTCCTCTGAATACTTTTTTGTGCCTCTGGAGTGCAGCAATGAAAGGAACTCACAGTTGGGAGCAGAGTTTGTTTCAGCAGGATTTCTTTGATGTTCTCGCCTTCACAAGCTTCAAAAAAGAGAACAAAAACAAGCAAACAAACAAAAAAAAAAAAGAAAGAGGCTGAGCTGAAGCTGCAGGAAAAGCTAGAGATTTGTGAAAAGCTAATGAAAAAAAAAATATGGGAGGAGAGGAACAGTGTGGTCTACCCTTCAATTATCACAGCTGTATATTGCTATAATTTTTTTCCTGTGTTTTTATACATATAGATGAGAACATATTGCCAATTCCATGCACATATATATAAAGGTTATTTTGATTCCTTGCAAATGAATCAGCAAGAGTAAAGCAGTGAGAATTCTTGAAAGCTGAGTCACAAAAAAAAGACTCCTTCTCATTGGCTAATGCTTAAACTAAGGGACCATCCTAAATCAGTCTTCACTTTCTCTAACAAGTTAAATGACAAAAAAAAAAGAACCAAAACAAACAAAAAAAAACCCATCACAGAGCTAAGATGTGACTTTATTTATAAAGTGTTTATAATTGCATCTATTGAAGTATCCCCAAAGATGACTGAAAGGATGACTGAGTGATCAGGGTGAGAAGGAGGCTGTTCTTGAAAGAAATGGTTCTCACATCTGCAGTACTTCTCTATGCACCATATCCCCTTCTCTTCATGTGGCATTAATTTGCATAAATAGTAAATCAGGGTATTGGTCAAAAGAACTATTACGAGAAACAATCCTTCTCTCATGTCGCATACAAGTACTGTCTTCTTACATGTTTAAAGAGTTTACTCATTTAGATAACAAAAGAAACCACTATACTCTTGGAGTAATCATCTAACCTCACTTAGGCTAACAGCAATTACCCACTTATTTCAGTGTATAGTCTCTTTATTAACATCTGCAAGGATAACCACAAATAAAACTGATGGTCACTGCAAGAGGAAACTTGCCCAGTCAGAGCTTCAAGGTATTTTCAGAGGTAATTAAATCAACATAATCCATATCACACATTAAAGTTTAAGATCTAAACCCAGAAAGACTCTCATACAGCAAAACTGTAAGTTCTAAAATGAAAAAGATTTTAAGTCTCAGTAGATCAGAAGGATTACTCACTGAATTTTTAGGGAAAGAGTAGAATATTTGTTCCTCTGCAAGTATTTCCCCATTTTTCCCCCCCCCCGCTCCTGGCACCTGGCTGTCCCTAACTTGGCTGCCAAGCCCTGCAACGAAATGAGGGGCTGCAGAAGGGAAAGCTCAGAAACAGTGACATTACTTCTCAGATATTTCCTGCTTAATTAGTCTCTTTACCTCTTCAAGGCAGCACAGTGTTCAGGACTTCTCTCTCTCCTGAAGAGCTGTGGAGCTCTTTACTCAGATCCTAGGTGGGCCACAGCTGTCAGCTTGCTTGCCAGAGCTTCCTTGCCCATCGTCCTCCTTCACAGCACCCTGTGCAAGGGCCTTGCCGGGCACCCTGGCGCTTTAAAAATTCGTCTCCTTTCTCAAACTTTTCAAAGTTTACTTTGGAAGTTGTGCTGGTTTTCTTTTCTTTCTCTGCTGCAGAGGCACAGCTCAGAACCCAGAGACTGCACCGAAGGAATGAGAGCCCATAAACCACTTCCAGATGTGCTGAGCGATGATGCGGCCCTAGATCTGGCAGACAGGCCTCCGAGCCTCATCTAGCAGATTGCAAACAAATCCCATACGGAGGGAAAAAAAAAAGTCTTAAGGGGGTAGGGGACGGAAAGAGAAATGAGCTGTTCCAGAAATTACTTCAACAGCCTACTTATAGCTTAAGCTTCTAGCCATTATTTATGGTTGTATGTGAACAGATAACTAGTGTTCAAGTGCCAAAAAACAATATGCGTAAAGTCCAGACCAAATGGAAAAGTTTTTCCGGTGTCTGTTTGGGGGGTTCTCCCACATAAAATACTATGAGAAACTCGCAAAATTCAACTCTGAACATGTGCTCGTGCTTGAATTTCCTCATTTCCAGAGTTTGAGCAATCATAGAACTTAAACCCATGGGTTTTGTCTGGACTCGGAGGAAATTTGGATTAAGGTAACTAGAACATGTAGATACTCTGCCACCTAAAGACTCCTGGAATGCTTTTGCAGTTTTGTTTCCATATTACTCCATTTATTTCATACCCCTCCCTCCTTTCTCTGTGATAAAGCACTGTTTTATCACAAGGCTATCATGAGTACCAGAAACAAATACCAGCAAGCTTCAATTCTAAATTCCTCCTCGTGTTTTTGAGCGATACAGCACAAAACTTATGAAGAGAAGCCAAGCTTTTGAAAACTGTATTTTGATTTAGTCTCTTCCAGGGACTTGAAAATGTAGATTTTCAACCATATGTCTCAAACAGGCCTAGCCTTATTATCTGGGACTAATTTAGTGTGGAAGTTGATCTGTTGTAGAACTGCTTACAAGAAGAAAAAAATGCAAAGGTAAATATAAGCCTCATGTGGTGGCTATAGCTATTAACTATTACTTTCTCTTTTTTTTTTTGGTGGTATTTCATAACTTCAAGGGTAATTTTTGCTTAACCCTCCCCTCCCCTTTTTTTTTTTTTGGCTAATCTTCCCTGAACACTCCCTCAACCTTATTTAACACACACTCCATTTCTACGAGCATCTTGAGCAGCCTCTGTCCTGTAGATTGAGGTCTTGGGGTTTGCACACTTCATCTGTTGCTAACTAAAATCAAAACTGGACAAACACCTTGGTTGCTAATATGGATCTTCGGTATTTAAAAACCAACAACTCATTTCTTCCCCAGCTCTATCGGGCAGCCTATGATGGGTATGTAGAGATAGGGAAGAAGAAAAAAAAAAAGAGAGAAGAAAAAGCAGCACATTTTTGAGGTGTATTTGAATGCACAACACCCACCACTTGAGGACTGGGAGGCCCTAAACCGAACAACATCTGGGCAGCAACTGCGACGACCGAGTCGCACCGAGCACCCGCAGCCCCGGCTCTCGGGCAGCCCCTTGGCTGAGCAGGGGAGCGGGAACCGGACAAGCACCGCCATCCCCGGCTGCTGCGCCTCGCATCCCTGCCCGCCTACCAACCGGCCAACCGCCTCACGGCGACAACCGTTAACCGCCACCTGCCCCGCCCCGGGCGCACCACCCGCCGTCACGTGACCATCCTCTCCGCTCCCCTCCCCTCCCCTTCCCTCCCCTCCCCTCCCCCCCCGCCCCCTCCTCCCGCGCGGTCTGGGCGCTCCCCCCGTGTCGGGGAGGGCGATGGGGGGGGGGGACGGGACCGGTCCCTTCCGCGCGGTGCATTGTGGGAGCGGCGGTAAGATGGCGGCGGCCGCCGCTGGCCTGAGCTGGAGGCGAGTGTCGTCGTTCACGGGGCCGGTGCCGCGCTCCCGCCACGGGCACCGCGCCGTCGCCATCCGCGAGCTGGTCATCATCTTCGGCGGCGGCAACGAGGGCATCGCCGACGAGCTGCACGTCTACAACACGGGTGCGGGGTGGGGCCGGGCCGCGGGCGCTGCAGGCGGCCCATGGGCGGCGAGCGGGGCCGCCGGGTCCCTCCCTCCGCTCCCGGGCCTGCCGCTGCCTCCACCAGCTTAAAATCGCGCCCGGAACCGACAGGGAGGCGGGATTGCGCCTGGCTTTCCCGGCACGGCTGTGCTGAGTGATGCTAAGGGGGTTAATTCGGCTTTCTGAGGAAAAAAAAGCGGCTCGTGGAAAATGTGCGTCTGCCTCGCGGGTTGCCGCTTTCCCTCTCACTGGGGCTATCCCTGGGCAGGGCTAGCTAGGCTGAAGGGCTGGAGGCCCTGGCGGTTTTGACATTGCTTTCCTCGAGTGCTGAATCCCACCCCCGCTCCAGTGACAGTTTATGATGTGGAGCGTGCTGGAAAATAAATTTTGGTTGGAAAAGCGTGTGTGTTGGCGTTGGGAGCTTTTCCAGAGAGGAAGCTGCACAAGGCCAGTGGTATTCAGGAAGATTGGATGCCTACATAGTTACTGCTACGGGATGATGCCGAACAGGGCCGGGAGCTCTTGTGTAACTTCAGTGTGTTGCTGGAGATGGGCGCATTGGTGCTTCTCTGTTTTTCAGTACTAGCTTAAAGTAGAATATTAAACAGAATGTAGAATATAGCTTTTTTTAAAAAAAAAAAAGTGTTGGTGGGAGCATGCTGACTACTCTTTTGCTGTATCAACTTTGTAAAAATAGCCAATATTGTAGTGTATTCAAAGCCACTGCAGGAATAAAGGTGATGAAGTGCTTGCTGTGGATTTCTGAGACAAAATTTGGGAGCAATAAAATGTTTTGCAGGTTGTTCATTCAAAGGAAAATACCTTTCTTTCTGAGAGCTCTTCAGAGCAGAGTTTTCAATGGTCGCTTAAGGTTATGCTTGATTCTGTTTGGGAAAAAAAAAAAAAAATCAATCTCTTAACTTCACTGCTGGGAAAATAATGTGTGGGGAAGTCCTAGCTACTGCATGTGCTTGCTGTACATTGGAACAGAGCTTCTGACAGCTGCCTTCTGGGTAAGACTTGCACAGTGCTAGGGTTTGATTTTTCTGCACAGGGTTTCCATGGAAAGTGTTTGCCTCTTTGCAACAGTAACCGAAATGAATGTGTCCCAGTTGCTGCAGTTCAGTCTGGTGTTCTGGCTGCACGTAATGTTTGGTTCTTCCGGCTGAGCTGGAAGGTTGTTACATGGGGTGCCCATGTTTGGGCATCTGTCGGTCTTAGGATGAGTGTGGTGGTTTTTGGGATAAGAGCCCTTTCAGGAAAGTTCATGGGATGAGTCTGATTTCATACTTTCCTTCCTTTTGGTCATGGAAATAGCTTAGGAAAAAAAGTGAAAATATCTGCTTTAACTCTTTAGTTCCAGGACAGTCTGCACAAGAATGTGGTGGTGCGAAATGAGGCCATCTCTGTTGCTCTTTCCTGCCACTGTGCCTCTTCTCTTCAATGTGCCAGCAAAGAGCTCTGTAGATATTAGCATTGGTCCCAGAATAGTGTAATTAGTTTTTCAATAGGGCTGTTAAGTCCAGGCACGCTGCCATGCTGCTGGAGCTGTAATAAGTCTTTCTAGAGCTGGTTCTTTCTGAGTTAGCTTGCCTGTGTCTTTTATGCAGAACTGCACTTAGGCTCCTCATTAACTGCTTTTTGGGAATTTTTATTAAATTGCTGTGTGACCCTTTGTAACTGACTGAGTTACAGTAACCTCGTGCTCATTTCATATACTGGCTTGATAGAGATGTTAAAAAAAATGAGTTTCAGATGACTACTTTAAAAACTCATTAATGTTAAGTAACCCATTTGCAGTCATACACAAGTAAAAGTTAATTCTTTAGAAAGTAGAGATGTTTAAAAATGCACATTTCTTTATCTGTGTCTGATTTTTTTTTCTTCTCCCCTCCTTTCTAGCTACAAATCAGTGGTTCCTCCCTGCTGTAAGGGGAGATATTCCTCCAGGCTGTGCAGCCCATGGATTTGTTTGTGATGGTACCAGAATACTCGTTTTTGGAGGGATGGTTGAATATGGAAGATATAGTAACGATTTATATGAATTACAGGTAGGAAATGTATAATTGTAATTCTGTTTCAAGGACTATGTTATGTATTTTTGAACAAAGATTTTCATCTTGTGAGCTGCAGTAGAAAGTTGGATGAGATTTGCTCTGCTTAAGGGAAAGTCAAATCTGCATATAGATTTTGAAAGTGGAGAAAAGTATTTTTTAAAAGAAAGACTTCCATCAATAACAGCAAAGAAGAGTCTAAATGCAATATTAAGTATTTAAGGTACTTTCATGAAGTTTACACTTGCCTATTGCTGTCAACATATACCTTAAGAAAAGGATGTCATTTCCTTAAAGAAAAAAACCAAAAATAAAAGTCTTGATATAACCTGGAAGTTCAGTTAACATTAGTTTGACTGAACAAATATTCAGATCAAATGAACATATTTGTAAGTATATATGTGTTTGGGGTTTTTTTTTTCTTTTTTTGTTTTAAGGCAAGTCGATGGCTCTGGAAAAAAGTAAAACCTCAAGCTCCGTCTACTGGATCACCACCTTGTCCTCGACTTGGCCACAGCTTTTCTTTGTATGGTAACAAGTGCTATTTATTTGGTGGCCTGGCAAATGAAAGTGAGGATTCAAATAATAATGTTCCCAGGTATGCTTATGTGGCCTGAATTAAATATGTTTGAAATAAATGACTAGATAACGCAGCTGCTAAGAAATGAAAAGGAACATTTGGGGGGGAGGGGGGCGGTGGCGGCATTGTCCTGTGTAGTCAATACTGATGTTTTGATTATGTGGGGCTTTGGGGGGATTGCATGCTAAGAAGCTTTAACTTTTCTTCTGCTAATCTGTCTGAGGGCTTTGACACTCCTGCAGGGAAACCTGAATAGACTTGATGCATTTCCCAAATGTTTTTGCTAGTCTTTTTAAAAATGCTTATTTGTTAGAATTACTTAAATGATCAATGTCTTGTCAGTCATTAGTGGCTTTACAGTGTGAGCTTGGTTTCCTCTACAATGCTGTGAAAAGCAGTTACAAATCAACCTGGAAACTCTTTAAAGTAACAGTTGAAGTCATCTTTTCTTGTTGGCGAATAAAACCATGCTAAAGCTTTTATTTCTACATTCACCTGCAGTTGAGGGTACCAAGGGAGCTACCAGCTGGCAATTTGAAACTCATTTAAACAGAAGTTATCTGGTGTGAATGCCAGGATTCAAAGATAATTATCTAAAAATAACTTGCCAAGAGTTTCAACAACAAATGGCTGATTGTCTGTTGGCCAATCTGAAGGCTTCAGAAAACCTTTTCTCCACTTTGTTGCCTTATAGTTGCAGAAGTTTGTATCTTTAATGCCCACGTGATAGCACGTTTCTCAGAACTTTTTATCTTTTTTTCCAAGTTTGTCTGTATGTAGCAAATTTTGCTAAGAATCTTGTTACTAATATTGAATGTTTCTTTCATGGGCTACAGTTACCTGATAACATATGAAAGCATACTTTCTTAGAGGTAACAAGTTATAATCGGTATATATACAAAATCTTTTTGTTTCAAATCCTCCTTAGTTTGGTCCTCTCTTCTATATGCTAGATTGAATAGTGGCCTCTATAATGGTATCTATTTACTTTCCTTATTTTTTTAGAAGGAAAAAGTTGGGTTTCTTATATTTTGGAGTTGATGGTTTTTGGAGAAAGGATGGTAAAATACAGAACTTCTGTGACAGAATTCTGTTATATTTGAAAGAGTTGAGGGTCCCAGGCTCATTTGTAACTTTGTTTGTAAGTGTTTTGGTTTTGGTTTTTTCTTCTTCCCCTCTCAACAATACCTTAGATACTTAAATGATTTCTATGAGCTGGAGCTGCAACATGGTTCTGGAGTTGTGGGCTGGAGTATTCCAGTGACAAAAGGGATCTTGCCATCTCCCCGGGAATCTCACACAGCCATTGTATACTGCAGGAAGGACGTGGGAAGTCCCAAGATGTATATTTTTGGAGGAATGTGTGGCTCTAGGCTTAATGATCTTTGGGAGCTTGACATAGGTGAGTTGATTTGCTGTTATAAGTCAGTGCAGGGGCCTAACTAGGCATGAAGAAAAACTGAAGTGTATGAAAACTAATGGTATAGTGTTGCATGTTTTTTGTTGGAACATACACTGCAGTGTTAAGCCTTCTGAAGTTTTTGGAGTGAAGTATATGCTATGTTGCTTGTATATATTATTCTCACTGGTGTTGGTTATGCTGTGAGATTATCTGTTTCCTTAAAGTGCTTTCAAAATCATCATTATGATAACTAAGTTTAATAACAAGTGAAAGTCAGAGTAACGTAGCTTTCCAGTAAACTTCTAAACAGCTTGCCAGTATTTTAAATGAATTGTTTTTTTTTTTTTTTTAAGCAGTCATCTTAAGATGAAACTTTCTTTTGTTGAGTATGAGTTAGAGGTATACTCCCTCCTAAAATCCATAAACTGAAATATGGCATAGCAACTTACTTTATTTTTATTCTTTTTTTTTTTAGAAACCATGACCTGGTCAAGACCAGAAACTAAGGGGACAGTCCCACTTCCTCGCAGTCTCCATACAGCCAATGTAATAGGAAACAAGTATGTCTGTTGTTAAAAGCTCAACTATAGAAAGGTACACCTAGTAGGAGAATGATGATGCTTTCCCACTACTGCTCAGTATGAACCATTGGCCCTGTAGAGTGCCCTTCTACCTCTGTTGTCCTGCCTGAGTGGAAATTAAACAGTGCCACAGTTATTTATCTGTCAGTGTTTCCAGCCAGCAGGCTCTGCCCAATGCTCAAGCAATTTTCCAGGTTTCTTAAAGTACCTGTGAGTTTAGGCTTGGTAACAGCTAGACCTAAACTGCTCAGGTGCTCAGTCAGAACCCAACTTGAGGAACTCTGTTACAGAGTGAACTAGCTCTGCAAAGAAGCTGTCCAATGATGATAACTAGTCCTGGGCAAAACCAATCCACACTTATGTGAGCCAATTTTGACCTGTAATCAGTTCCTTGTTACGTTTTTTCTTGCCAGTGTGGCTTATTTTGAAAAAGAGTTTTGACAAAGTGAACTTTTGATCCAATCCTTAGTTATGGATTTCAGACCATTTTATTATCAGTTTGCAGGTTGTGGTGAGGAGAAAGAATCAAGGAGAGAAAGAAGTGACACAAGAACTTAGCTTTATTATTCATATAAAATCTTATTACAGTGTGTACCATGACACTAAATTTTGGTACCTGACTTTGATATCTGTCTTCTAATTTTAGAATGGTTTATTGAGAGTTCTGCAGTAAATTGTTGTATAAAATTCATGTAAATGTGTGATTTTAGACATTATTAACAGTTTATTGGTTGTAATCAAAATACAGTATTAAATTCTGCTTCCAGGAGTACTATTTAGAAAATAATTTAAAAACCTACAGTTAACTTCAGAACTTGGATGTATGCGACAAGTCTTTCTAAAGAGTGTAGACATCAGTGAAATGTGCTGTAAACCAGCACTTGCAAAGCTCTGGAAATTTTCTGTTTTGTCCTAGTTTGAGAAAGCACATGCAGCAGGCCTGGAAATGCTAATTAGCCTTTTTTTTTTTTTTTTTTTTTCCCCCTCCTTCTCTCTTTTCCTATATTTCAGAATGTATGTGTTTGGTGGATGGGTTCCCCAGTCAGCAGGAGGTGAAATATCATCTCATGATGGTGAATGGAAATGTACCGGTTCATTTTCTTATCTAAATTTGGGTTAGTGCTTCTGCTCTTCTGGGAGTGCGTATTTTTAATACTTTCCTAACAGAGTGAAATTAATATTTTGAAAACTCTAAAACCCTGAGTCCAGAGTTGTAAACCTAGTTGGCCTCAGTTTTCACATTCTTAGGATGTGATTTTTATTGTTGTTTTACCTGTTTGCTTGAATAGTCTTTGGTATAGCCTTTTTGGAATACCCAGCTAGTTTGTCAATGCAAATTTTTATTCATGGAACTTTAATATTAGATATTATAAATACACCTTCTTTGTGTAAAATATAGCATGTATCTGAAATTAGTTTGTTACTAAACTGTGATAGAATTTTCCCTGAATTTTCAAATTCTGATTTTATGTTTGTCTGATAGAGACAACCAGATGTCAGAAAATTGGTCCTGTTTTAATTGATCATGTATTGCAAATTGTTTGGAATATTGGTTCAGGTGACCTTCTCCTTGGTGTAATTTTAAAAGCCAGCAGATGCTGAAAATTTTATTGCAATCATCTATAAAACAGAGGTGATTTATTTTCCTTTTCTCTGAGTGCTTAAGTGTACTAACATATGTATTTCTCATTTTGGTAATGATCTAGAAACTGATTTTTTCAAGTTTCATTTACTAGATACCACAGAGTGGATAGGTCTGATCTCAGATTGCCAGGAGGACAAAAGTAACTTGTTACCAGGTCCAAGAGCAGGACACTGTGCTGTAGCTGTGGGCACTCGTCTGTATATCTGGAGTGGGAGAGATGGTTACAGAAAAGCTTGGAACAATCAAGTTTGCTGCAAAGATCTTTGGTACCTTGATACTGGTGAGTCATAAATAAATAAATAGAGACCTGTACTATGTTTCATACTTTATTTGCATATGGAAAACTGAACACTGATGCCATAAGCTTGAAAGCTGTAGCAAGATTAAAGATGCTTTAAACTCTAAACCTCTTTCTTTCAAAGCAGCCTTCTTTTGCTGGTTGATTGAAGACTACATCT
Organism: Eudromia elegans; assembly: GCA_003342815.1. Classification (NCBI taxonomy): domain Eukaryota; kingdom Metazoa; phylum Chordata; class Aves; order Tinamiformes; family Tinamidae; genus Eudromia; species Eudromia elegans. Next base: position 3,314,280 of record PTEX01000047.1, read on the forward strand.
TTAAAATTATAAAATTCAGGGATGCTTATTTAAAACCTCTGAAAGAGAACTTTGGCTAAATTCTCTGCCATATACTAGACTTGGTAGATGCAGGCTGCACTAAAGAGGGGGTTCCTAAACTCAGGATCCTGGCTGCTTTCTGGCTGCTTCTACTTACCCTTTCTTACCAAACCACTCTTTCTCTTGGGATCCTTGCTGCTGCTGCTTCCTCATCTCCTGGACTGCAAAAAGATGCTATCTAATCTGAGCAGGGACAAAATTGTTGGTGGATATGAAGTGAATTCTGGAGCACTAATTGGTCATCAATAGCTGGCATGATGGTTGCTCATTTGTTAGAAGGGCCTTGACATGGAATTAGGAGGGAGAAGATCGGAATAGTGCTGCTGAATGAGGATTATTGCTTGCTCTAGCAGAAGGATGAGAACAGTTTAGAGGAGTGGAGATCAAAAAGATTTATCAGAAGAGATAGAGTAGCTGGGGTGTGATATGCATTATCCAGTTGTTTCTTAAAGGGATAAAGGAGGGTGATTTCAAATACACTGTGTGTATTATTGGTTCCTTGTAGAGAAGCCTCCAGCCCCTTCCCAGGTACAACTGATTAGAGCTACAACCAACTCTTTTCAAGTGAAATGGGATGAAGTTCCTACAGTTGAAGGGTATCTACTCCAGCTACATTCTGACTCACCGGTGCCGTCAGCAGCTGGAACACCTGGTACTGGGGCTCCTGAGGCATCGCTGCTCACTTCACAAGGTACTTGTCAGATCTCCATGCTCTTGTTTGTCTAAAACTAGAATAGGGCTTTGCATTAGTACCATGAATTTAATTTAAAAAAAAATCCTATTTGAAGAGAGACTCTGAAAATATGCTTATTTACCACATGTCTATACACATTGATGTATATTATGCATAAAAACTCCCATAATTACAGAAAATTTGCATAATGCTGGATGTGATTTGAGAAATGGGACCTTGAGAGTAGGATTTTAATTGATTATTTGGCCTTACAATTTCATTTCAGTCTCACAACCAAATTTTTTTACAGTGTTGGGTCTCATTCTTTCTTACTAGAATAGATTCCACCTAACATAATATTCAGCTTTATGCAACTGATAGGAATTTGCTTTTGTTTACCTGAAAGGTGCCTCGTCTCTTCATCAAAGTCCACAGTCGTTGACTAGCGTCCCTTATCCAGAAATGAAGGTGGATCATCCCAGCCAAACAAATAGTGTCATTCCTAATAATGTAAGTGTAAAATCAAATAAAGCCTAAGTGGCATAATAGTACAGGAAATGAGAGAAATGCTGAAACACTTGTTCAGGGCCCAAAGTCCCTGCGTACTTCTTATTCATTTTTAAAAAAAAAAAACTGTTGAGGTAGTTGCATTTTTTTTAAAGTCCTTTTCATAGTAGTGCAAACAGGAAACTGCAACTGCACTGGTTTCCAGAATACTAACTGGGAGCCTGATACCTGCAGAAATGTTTCTCCTTTTCAAAATGCTGGTGAAATTCATGTGGGAGGCAGCATAACCTAAATCACGTTCCTTCTTTGCTAGGGTTTTGTTGACGGCTTATTTTCTTTCTATGGCATAAACCTAGTAGATGTTTATGGATTTTACTAGTGGTAGAAATATCTCAGGTGTGTGCTGGGAAAACCAAAGTTGAAAACCTCTGTCACTGGTATTGGTGCCCCTGGGTTTGGTGTTCTGTTTTATCTATCTATCTATCTATCTGTCTATCTATCTATCTATCTATCTATATGTCTATCTATCTATCTCCCTCCCTCTCCTATCCAGTCCTCTCCAATAATTTAGATTCATGTGTTAATCTTTCATCTACTAGTCCAAAAATAGGAGCCTAACCGCAGATAAAATTTAGAATGGGACAGAGACACTTTCAAGCCAACAAAATGAGGTGAATTACAAGATTCATTACTGGCTTTAATTTAAAATATCAGGAGAATTGTTTGGAGGATATGTTTGTCATTTTTAGGCAAGCTTTATGGCATGTTTGCAACTAAAATGTCTAGACTTTGCACTTAAACATTAACAAATGCATTGTTTTGGTTAGGTCCAAGTTTCCCTTTCATCCAATTCATTATTAAAAGTAGAAGGAAAAGAAAAGGTTGCAGCAGCTGAGAACAAGATTACCCAAGAGACTGTGAAAAGCCATGCAGATGCTACAGGATTCAAAGAGTCAAATGCCCCTTCTCTTTTGCCTGTTTGTACTTCAAGTAAGATATGCATTAGAATAAAAGTTAATTAAAAAGTGAGAATTAAAATTAATCTAATTGACTTAGAATAAGATTGTGTCTGTGTTTTGCCATTTAAAGCTATTTTAGATGCCTTTTATATAAAAAAATAACCCTTTTGCTGGCTGTCACTGTATTTATGCTTTAAAATTTTGATGAAGTGAGGAAACATGAGATAAGTTGTTTTAGGTGTTGCAAGAAACATGAAATTCTCAGTATATTGGTTATATGAGGGCAAATGTGTCTATCCCCAAGTATAAATAGCCCTATTAACATCAAAGACCAGATTGACAGGACCAGATTTATCTCATTCAAATGAGGCATTTGGATGAAGGCTGTGGCAGTTCCAGGCTCCCTTTGACAGTTCTTCTCTCTGTTAATAGTAAAAAGCTATTAGCCTATTTAAGATGTGATGCCACTTAGAGAGATACGTGTTCTCTGATATAGGAGATGCTTGGGGTCTGATTTAGGCATCTTTCTGACGTGCCTTAAATTCAGTGGGGTTAAATCCAGCTTTCATTAAGTCTATAGACAGAGTACTGTTAAGCTAAATACGCAAAGGAAGTATTAGGAAGGATAATAATCAGCTCTAAAGCTGGGCTAAACTTTGCATTTGTATCTAAGTAAAGTCATTAGATCAAGTTGAGATTTGTTAAATATTGTCAGAATTGACTCCTGGTTAATGTTTTCTTTATTTAAGGTCCTCAGACTTCAGCAAATGTAGGTGAATTACGTGACTTGGACAAACGAACTGTAAATCCTGATGCCTCTGTATGCAGTACTGTCTCCAACGCACAAACTATGGTAACCCAGCAGGCTGTTAAAACTGAATCATCAAGTACAAATGGGGCAGTTGTTAAAGATGAAACTTCACTAACAACATTCAATTCAAAATCTGAAGGTTTGAAATGTGTTTCACATACTGTATTTTGAGCCATGTGTATTTAAGGCCATCAGAGTTCCCCTAGTGTGATGGGATTCTCATCTTGATTAGAACCTGGGATTGAGATAGGACTCTGGGCACTGATGACCTTGGGCAGCCTGAATGATCTCTGCCAGGAGTTATAGTTCTTTTAAAACTGGGATATTCCTTTTATGCATTTGTAAACTACTTTGATTTCTATAAGTGAAAAAAGTCCTTTAAATCTTCATTTAGGCAGAACCTTGTTATTTTTTTAAGCAGCAGTGCCAGCCACCTTTGTGCCTGTAGCACGTCTGTCGTCCTGCAGCAAGTGTCTGCTGTCTTTAGTCAGCAGAAGTCTATAATAGCAAGCTTGGGCATTTTTAATTTAGATAATTACAATCTCTAATTTGTCCATTTCAGTCTGCATGAGAAAGCAATAAATAGCAATAAAGAACCTTAAGATAGTTTGGATTTTTTTTCTGTTTGTTTGTTTTAGTATTTATTTTATGTGAAAACCAACAAGCTGTTCCTGCTACTGTACTGTGTAACTAGAAAACTATTTTTCGTATTGACCCTATGTTACTAGTAATAATTTTTACCAGAGAGTGTTTTAAAAGTAAAACTCAAAAAACACAGATCACAAATACTAATATTTCCTTGCTTTGTTCATGCGCTTTAAGATTCAATTTGAAATGTAAAAGTAAGTTACTTTCCAATTTGTTAGCTTTATTTTAAAAACGAATTTCTCTTCTTCAAAATTCAATCTGGATTAATACTAGAAGCAATGCATTAAAATTAAGATTTCATACTTAGGCTGTTCATATAGTGTCATCAGTGTGGGCCTAAATGGGAAGTTTAGTTGCTGCGTTCCCAAGTATTCTATATTGATTCTGGAATTCCTTTCTCTGACAATTGTTAGGGTTTTCTTAGTCCTGTCTTCTGTCTGTTTCTTAACTATGGTTGCTTTTAATGTGCTCTTAAAATTGTTCTGTGCATATGAAACAAATCCTATTTAGCTGCTCATATTATAATAAAACTGCATGCAAAAGAAATCTTAAACATCCTTTTTCATCAGACAATTGAAAATGGTTGTCCATGACAACTTTCGTTTTATGTGGACTTTGTGTGCAATTTTTCACATAAACTAGTATTTAAATTAATCTAAATATAACTTTTTGTTTCTAGCTGCTGAAGCTGCTTTTATGACCCCTTCAACAAGGGTTAATTCTGGACAGACGAATGATACTCAGTCTTCTGTAAGTCTGCAGAATTCTGATCAAATTGCTGTGTTTATTGTTCTACAGTTGCTTAGTTCTAAAGGTCCTTTTATTTTGCAATGATTATATCTCTTTGAAAGAAAATGTATGTTTAGAGCTTGAAGTGAATTACACGGAGGGGAATGTTTTCTGTTGTAGAACTCATTGCTTTGTGTGGGTTTAATTTGAGCCTCATTAGCAGTTGTGTAGTTGGGAGGAGAAAACAGCCTGTGTTTCAGACATTAAGTCATTTTTGTCAATTGGCATGGTAGAATGGTCTCTGCTGCATGACTTGCAAATGTAAAGATGTTTTTCTGTCTGCGTAATTGAATTTAATATGAAGTATGTATTAGATCAGATGTAGTGTTAGCTGCTGATCTGTAGCTTTGAAACGTAACTGAACTGACATCTTGATGTTTTTCCCTAGAGGAGATGGGGACTGGCTATGCAAGCTGTAAATACTTCCTGAAAAAGTAAATGCCTACTATTTCACCTGCTTACACCTTAATACACAAAACCACGGTGCCCCTGTTGCCTCCAAAAGAGAGGAGCTAAGGATGGAAAGCAGCAGCTGCTGCTAAAGGGTTGGGGTGTTTTGGCAATAGCAGCTGCCACTCCCGCCCCCCTCTCCATACAAGCAGGGATAGCGTCCGTCTGTGCTGGGCAGCACTGAGCACCCAAGGACCTTCCTTGGTGCTTGGAGATGGGCAAAGAAGTCAGGAGCAGTTCCCAGGAGGCCCCATTGCAGCAGAGGCCCTGGGCTCAGCTGCGAGCAAGTTCAGCAGCTGCTTTTTCAAGAAAATGTCTGGGGCAGAGGGATTGCAAAATCCCAGGTAGAGCTCCTGAGCCTGGACCCTGCTGCAAAACCCTTTGGACATCTGAGATGAATTAACACAGCTATGTGCTGCCACAGACACCTCGTTCAAGACCTTTTCATTTCTTCCCTTCCCCATGTAAGCCAGGCTGTCAGAGATGTCGTGCCGACTACGGCTATTCTGTTTGTGGTTTATTTTTGTAAATGGTGCACTGTGTCTAATTGGGTGTTTAAGAGCCAACTGGTTTTGAACAGAATTTTGATAACAAATGTCTATTCTTTTGAAGTATAAGAAAGTAACTTACTAGTGTGATAGGGGTTCTCGCTTACATATACTTAAGTCTTGAAATGTGACTTTGTATTACACTGAAGTACAGGTGCTATACCTAACGTGTTCCTCAATTACTAGAAAACTCCACAAAGGCAGATGGCAATGGGGAAAACAAGAGATCGACAGTGGTATGATGTTGGAATTTTTAAAAACAATACTGCTGTGGTGAGCCAGTTCTATCTGCTGCCAGAGGAAACCCTGAGCATCTCTAACAAGGTAGGCGGTGTTTTTTCTCTAACACACATGCGTATTTTCTAATCTGTTGCCCATATGCTTGGCAACAAAATGTGAGATTTTCTGATGGTGTCGCAAAAACTGGTGCTTGTATCAGAAAATACATGGTCATAAGATAGGAAACTTCTGCTCACTTCTTTTGCTAAACGCATTTTCTTTGGCCATTTTTCTGTGATTATATGTAGGGTCTTACTGCTATTACTAATTCTTTCCACAGTTTTGTTTGTAACATTAGAAAAGCATTTTACACTTAAACTCTCAAGCCAGTTCAAAATATTCTTCAAAAATATAATGCTGCTTTCGGTGTGTGGTGTTTGATTTTTTTTTTTCCCCCCCACGTACAAATGATTAATCAATGAATATGACATAGACTGAAATGACAATGAATAAAACATAAGTTTGAAGGTTTAAAAAGTCTAAACATAGAACTGTAGAGCTGTAGTGAATTTTTAAATCGATTTCTCTCGCTGAATGTTGTTGCACATATAAACTTAGCTCTGAAAATGTTGTGCACATGACACTTGAAAAATGTCTGCAGTTTTGATGGCAAAGCATGTGTTACTGATCTCCTAGTGAAATAGAATGACAAAATGGTTGAGGCTGGAAGGGACCTCTGAAGATCATTTAGTCCAAACCTCCTGCTCAGGCAGGGTCACCTAGAGCACGTGGCCTAGGATTGTGCCCATACAGCTTTGAATATCTCCAAGGATGGAGATTTCACAGCCTCTCTGGGCAGCCTCTTCCAGTGCTTCATGGCCCTCACAGTAAAGATGTTTTCCCTCAAGTTCAGGCAGAACTTCCTGCATTTCTGTTTTTGCCTGTTGTCTCTTGTCCTGTTGCTGAGAAGAATTTGGCCCCATCCTTTCTACACCCTCCCAAAGAAACAAAGCTGCTGAGTATATTCACTTAAATGGGCAGAAACATCTACAGCCAGGAGGTGGCTGCTTTGGCTAAACAGATGCTTGAGTTGATTTCAGAACCAAAAATCGCTCATGTCAAATGTGTGTAAGTGACCACAACAGTTGTATGTGACCTAACCATCACCAAACAGTTCAAGGTGCTTTCATTTCACTGAAGTGGTCTCTGCCGCCTTCTGGAGCTGTACTCTTTAGGAACAGGTTTTGTCCTGTGTTTGGAGCTCGTGCTTGCAGATATGGCACGTTAGGGAAAATGAAACCTGTCAGTGAATTTTGAGTATTTTTGGTCCATGTGTACTTATTAACAGACAACTTGAGCACCTTCAAAATCTCTTGGCCTTTTCTGTATACCAATATCTCAGTAAACGTCAATTATACTGACCTGTTGCATACTCTACCATTCTAGACCTCTTTTTAGAGGTCTGTCTTTCTCTACCTCTGCTTTTCTCTGCCTCTACTTTCTAGCATGTGTTTGTAGAATAGATCAAACATCAAACCAAGAGGTTTTCTTGAGACAGTAACAAAAGAACAGTTCTTTTTTTTCAGAAAGTACTTTACTATAAATATTTCACATCTTGAAGAGCTCTGTGTGTGTGTGTATAAATATATATTTTTGATTAGAGATTTAGTCTCATAATATTACCTGGATAAATTTATGTTTAAATAGATCAGCCTTCAGTCATAACTCTTCTGTAAATTCTGAATTAAGCACAGAAGTATTTTAATAAACTTAACTGAAATTGTGAATAAAGTTAGATAAATCAATTCTCAAGTGTACTTTTTAGATTAAGTGTTTGGAATACTTAAGACTTAATACAAGTTTTGCTTTTATTTTCAGAAGGAAAATGCAGATGTCCTAGACTATAGATTACTTAAGAAACAGGATCTCTTCCCAGGCACGGTGTACAGGTTCAGAGTTGCTGCAATCAATGGGTGTGGTGTTGGCCCCTTCAGTAAAGTCAGTGAATTCAAGACTTGCATTCCTGGTTTTCCTGGAGCTCCTTCAACTGTCAAAATCAGCAAGGTGAGAAATAGAGGTAATTCTGGTTCTGCCATGTAATACTCTGCTTTCAGACTTAATCTAGGAACTTTTGGTTCGTATTTTGCTGTTGCTGTTGAGCTTGGTTTGTGTTTTCCATTCTTGTTGGTTGTTTTTTAAGTTAAACTTATTACATAGTGTCATTGGTGGTTTCTGCTCAATGAAGTATTCTTTAAAAATCTTAGTATAAAGAATTATTTTAGGTCCTGGTGACTGTATTTCCAGATACGCGTCTTTATCAATTATCTGATAACTTTCCCATAAGTTTTCCTTACAGTACAGTTCTTTTATAGGTCTTTACACTATTTTTTAAAAAGTCCAAAAGACGTATCATTACCTCCAAGAATCATAATGTTTTGACCTCTTATTTTGTTTTCACATAAAACAACAGGTAAAATTATATGGCAGTTGGAGGAATGAATGAATTGACATGTTAAGGTGCATTTTTATCCTTGTATTGCTAGCTTTTAAAAGGATATTTCTCTTGGAACTTGGTGGGGTAACAGTTTATCTGTGAGCTTTAAAATCAAGAGACTTTTATTGGGGGGCTCAATTGTTTTTGTTTGTTTTCTGGCTTTTGTTACATGTTTTACTGATATTTTCTTGTTTGGGGTTTGACTTTCATGGCATACTGTATTTTATACTAGTGAGACTTGCCACCTTCAAGATGCACTGTATTTGTCGAAGAAAATAATAATAAAAAGCATTTTATTTTAATTTTCATCTTGAAAGGCCCAGAAAATGGGTGTTCCAATTTTCCCAAATGCCCTTTGGCAGCTTTAGCTCAACCTTTGTCCTGGAAGGAAGCCTAAATGCTCACTTGTTTCTGGCATAAAGAAACGAAGAAAATAAGTCAGAAGTTTCACATGTTCTTTGGAGTACAAGCGTGTGGTTGGCTGGTTTGGGGTGCGTGTATACTTGGTTACCTGGACAGGATCATGTGTTTTCTTGCTTATTTTCTTTTTCTTTTTGCAGAGTGTAGACTGTATTCATCTTTCTTGGGAGCCTCCTGCTTCACCTTCTGGAAATATTTTAGAATATTCTGCTTATTTAGCAATCCGTTCCACACAGTTACAGGAAAACCCAAATCAGCTTGTGTTTATGAGAATATACTGTGGTCTTAAAACGTCCTGCATAGTGACTGCTACCCAGCTCTCCAATGCTCATGTTGATTATACATCCCGGCCTGCTATAGTGTTCAGGATCTCTGCAAAGAATGAGAGAGGATACGGACCGGCCACACAAGTTCGATGGCTTCAAGGTAAAGGCCTTTTTGTGCCCAGCAAACTCTGTGCTACAGCCAGGAGAGACTTTTTTCCATACTGGTTCTTAATGAGTTGGCTATGGGTGGGCTGAAAATAAGGATTAGTGTTCAGTCTGATCAGCTCCTTGCTGGGGTCTGCGGTGCAGCTGTGTACATGCCAGAGCCCAGGGAAGGAGAGGGATTATTTTCCACCTAGGATGCTGCAACTGACACTTTCTTGACTTGGTGGTGCAGTGAGCTGCTTAAGGATGGGATCTGACCAGCTGGCTAAATCCAGCTGCCAGCTTGCTGCTGCCGGGAGAGCCCTTCCCACTCTTCCCTTCCCTGCGTCACGCAGCGTGCTCTGCCTCGCGCTGGCGTCGTGCAAGTTCTCTGTCTTTCATAATGTTCCCTGTAACACTCCCTTTCCACCGTTTAGGTGGCAAGGGTTTCAACAGTGTTCCATATCCTGGAATTCTAAAATAGCATTTGCTGCTCTAAGCTGTTTGACCGTTGTAGGTGAGATGATGTATGAAAATTTTATCAGTGTTTCCTTCTCTTTGCAGATATGAAAACATCAAGCTCCAAGTAGAAACAGCAACATAAGTTTCGAGTTTTGAATGTAGTGTTTAATGTAACTCTTGTACTATTTGTAAATGCTACAAATATTTTATTTTTGCATTGTTTTTTATCTTTAAAAATTATATAGCCTTTTTTTACGTTTGAAACATCAATGTTATACGGCCTTGCTCAGGTATAACTACCATATAATAGAGAATTAATTATATTAAAGTTGGTGGGGGTAGAGGCCCATACCCTATCCAGTAGCCCTGTCTGATAGTCTTAGTTAAAATTCCCTGCCCTCAAATTTGGAGGGGAAAAAAAAGAGGATAAAAAGGCACATGCAGCAGTATTTGTGCAGAGTGCTGATTATTGTTGCAGATCTTGCACAGATAATCCATAAAGATTTGGTGTATGAGCAAGTTCTGATTGGTTTCCATGTTTTACACCACATGCCGCACTGTGGTGTCTGAGTACAAGGCAAAAATTTCCAGTTATTATATAGTAACTTAAAATGTATAAATATTTTAATATATACGTTTTGTAAAGAAATGATTTTTCTACTATTTGTAACAAATATCTTAATCTTGAAAGATATTCCCTGAAGATTTAAAAGGAAAAAAGATAAACTTAGTCATTTCTCTTATTAAAAAAAGGACATTGTAAATGCACTACTAATATTTAGGATTATCCTTTTGTAGTTATACAAATCTAAAACTTGTAAATACCAATGTTTACAAGAGACCTTTTGGGTCTTGTATTAAAACTTCCATGGGATTCATTCTTTATTTTTTTTCTTTTTCTTTTTTTTTAATCCATATGCTTTGCTTTTAGCATATGCTCGCTTTTTGCACTAATAATAACTTACCTCATTCCTGTGTTTGTAATCACTTGTGTTGCTTCCATAATGTTTCTGTAAAACTTCAATCTGAAAGTTTTAACCAAAGTTTAAAATACTTGGTAAGCAATTTTTGCACATATTATATGGCAACTTTTGACATATTTATTCCAATTAATCTTCTTAAGTGCTTGTTTGCTTTACCGGTATATTCTACCAATCAAGTTCAGTATCTCCCTTTTACTATGCATCATTTTACATTAACTAGCTAGCTGATAAATTCAAAAAGCATTACTGCTAGGAATAGGTGGATCCATTCCTGTGCTAAAAGACAAAATAATGTTCACAGTAGTGAAATAAAGGTAAACATTTTAATTATATTTATCTATCTATCTATAGCCACATGTTTACCAAAGTGTAGAGGGAAATGGCTGAGTTCGACAAGATCACTAGGTGAATAATAGATAGAGGCACCTAAATAGGATTTATTTTAACAAAAAATCTAAATTACTTTACCGTGCAATGAAGTTTATACTTTGCACTTTAATTTTGCCCTGAATGCCAAAAGACTATAAATCAAGGTAGAATTACTTGCCTCTGCCAGTTAAATTTGTCTTAAGAATACTTGTAAATAAACTGAAAGAATTGACGTGCCTGTTTGGGTGGGAGAAGTATCGCTAAGGTAGCAGAGGAGGTGTGACAGCTCGAGTGTCCCGGAGCAGGTTTACAGCAAAGTGGTAGCTGCCCTGGAAGCCGGGGCAGTAACGGAGCTGCTGATAGAGCCCTAATGCGCGCAGCACAGCACGCTCTGCAGGAGCTCTCCGAGTGCTGGGGACCATAGCTCACCGTCACTCTGACAGGGGGCGCACGCAGCGTTTCACCCCCGAGAAAAGTCCGGTGTTTGTGACGACAGATATCACGGCTTCACTCGCAACAGCGTTTGTAGTATGAATGTATTGAACTTTTCCTGAAGTTGACTGGCTTTAATATATTTGTGTTTTGAATGGTCCATTTCATCAGGTTATGATCTTGCTACCAATAATGTCTGATAATTCAAATCATAGTACACATGAGCTGTAACTAGAAAAATATAACTTGGTTTTTCCTATTAGTACTGTGAAAGAAGCCTTTTAGAGAAAGCACTTGTGGCTTTGATGTAGTTGGTTGATAGCTGTGCCTGTAGAGCTGTTGTTTAAGAATAAATCCCGTCGGGTACGTCCGGGTGGAGTGTTTTTGCACTTGGGTTCAGGTGCTTTGCACAGCTCCTTTCTCAAGGGGGCTGTGCCGAGCACCCAAGGGTAGACCTGGTGTTTCAAAGCAGGGCTGGTCTCCTCGCAAGCCTGCGCTCTCGGGCCGCCCTCGCCCACGGTGTCGCTTTCTCCTCCCTCTGCCCAAGGAGGGTGACGTTGGACAGCGAGCAGCTGCAGATCTTCAGCTTCTCGCAGGTTTCCTTGGCCATGAGATTGTGGTGCGCGCTGTAAGCTACACGTTGTGCTCTGTCTGTAGAACTGTGTTGGTGCCATGTCGCAGTCCCACCTCACTCTGCCCATCAGCTAGGTATCAGACAAATACCGAGTGTTGAAGGGCTTCTTTTTTTTCAAATTTATTTGGAAGGCTGATGGCAACCTGTGTTCTCCGTTTATTTCCTGTGTCATTAAAGGACATGAACCGACATCTCTCAGCTTACCCTATCCATACTGTAGAAGTGTCTAGGTTTACCGACGCCGTTAGAGCGGTCCTGCTGGCGACGCAACCCTCGGGACCGCTCATCTAATGGATATTCTCGTGAAAGTGGAAATGAAGTGGACAATAACCTACACTTGGTGTTTTCAAAGTACTTAGAGCAATATCTTTTGAATGTAGTTGGGAATAGAGCACATGCTGATCATGCCATAAACTCTGAAACTGTAATAGCTATTACTGTTGTTATCTGGTATTTCCAGGATAGCGAATTTGACGTGAACTTACTAGTCTTAGGACCTGTTTCTTTAATGGCCTCTGCAGGGCGACTGACACTCTGTACGAAAGCGGCCCTAGGGGAGCGTTGTTTGTTCTTTGTAATAAAGTGGCTGTCCTGTCCCGTGAGCGCCCGCTCTGTGTCTGCTGTGTCGAAGCGTCGTGGGCAAAGCTGGGAAAGAATATCCGTGGCCTCCTTTCCATGTGTTTCCGGGGTCTTTCCTTTAGCTGAAATAAATGAGGGATAAAAGGGGGTGATGAATTCCCTCACTGTATCATTGCTGTTCAGTTGATAAGATTCCCCAGAAGAGGTTTCTTCTCGAGGCAGATATGAACGTGCTGTGTGAGTCATTCTTGGAGCACTTCCCAGTGCATTTTCCCTGCATCTGAGGTGGAGGGGAGGAGGATCCTGCCAGATAAGGCAGGAGCCACAGGAGTGGGGCCTGGGGGAGCTGCCTGGCCTGGGGCTGGGGCCTGCTGGGCCCTGCGCCACCCTGGTGCTCGCTGCCCGGTGCAAGCAAAACAGTCCTAACCTGGTACCCCGGGCAAGCAAAACACCCTCAACTTGGTATCCTGGGCAAGCAAAACACTCCTGACCTGGTACCCCAGGCAAGCAAAACACCCCTGACTTGGTACCCACAGACTGGAGGATGAAGTGTCGGCTGGAGGAAAAGGAAGAGGGAGAGACTTGTCTTTTGGGCCCAGAAATCACAGAAGAGGAGGGGGATAGAGGAGCCGCTCTCCTGCCCTGTTGCCCTCCAGGGAAGGCGGTGTCTGTCGCAGGGGAAGGAGGCCGGGGTGCCGGACACCCCGCGAGGAGGGTGCCCCCCGGGCTGTGCTCGCTGCTGGCGCGGCCCCCGCGCTCCCGGCACAACGCGGCTCCTGCGCCCCGCGGCGCTGGCGGACGTCGGAGCCCTGCTAGCAGCAAGAAGCTCAGCGAGATCAAGCGGACAGGGCTGGTTTTGCTTTGCTGACGTCGATGTTTTGAGGTTTTGGCCTCACGCAAACATCTGCTTTCAATCCTCACGGCATTCGCAAAGCTGGTGGAGCAGCTCCGCAGCAGGAAAATCGAGGCTCGTGTCCGCTCTGTTCCAAGACGAGAGAAGCAGCTTTGGTGCTTCCCGGATGCTAAGCGGCGTTGTGGGCTATTTCTGTATCCGATAATGCTATAAAAACGCTGTGACCCACACGTGAAAGCTATTGATTCCCAAGTATTCCCAAGGGATCCTCAGAATAAGGGGCACACTGACTGTGTGCCATCTTCGGGGACTCAGGGCCACCAGTTCCTTGGCTTGGGTTGCATCTTCTTGCAGTTCCTGCCTTAAGTCAATTGATTTTTTTTCCCCCCCAGCAATTCTAACTGCCTTTGAGGGTAACCATTTCTCTTACGTGCAACATTGATAATTCTACTTCAACAAAAATGGACCATGTGGAAGCAGTAGCCTGGGATTTACTTTGAGCAGTGCTACGAAACATCCCAAACATTTTCAAGAGCAGCATTCTATTTTTAACAACGTCCATGTGCTTTGCCTGCGTAGGGAGCAGACTCCTAAAACGGATTTAGTTGCATTTTTTGTAGTTCAAGTGAATTTTGTGGTAAGCAAATGAGTGCCTGCAAAGTTAATGGTGCTTGGCAGGGAAAGGAATGGCCTGGAAAGGTCCAGCAGATGGGCTATAGCTAAATAAAAAGCAGAGGAAACGTGGCTCCTATTTGTCTAGCTGCTGCTGACTTGTCAGAGTATTTGCCTAAAACTACCCATCTTTGCTCTGTTTGTTAGGATTTTCCCCCCATTTTTCGTTACTGGTTTCTGCTTCAGAGGTACAGTGTGGGCTTTACCTCAGTAACGCGGCAGGTGGACAGAGCGGAGAGCACCAGGGGCTGATTTACTTAACTGCAAAGCAACTGGCTTTCCCCAAGCATGACAGATCCGGGGCAGCCCCTGTGAACTAATTCGGTCGAGGTGGTTCCTCCTTTCCCGTCCCAGAGCTGCTGCTCTCGCACAGGAGGGCCGGAGCTGCCTCGTGCTGCGCTCCGAGGGGCTCCGAGGGGCAGGACCCTCGTCACGTTGCTCTGTGCGCCCCTTGAACGACTGCTTGGCTGAAAGCCAGAGGCCAAAGCACACAGAAAACGATGGTTCTTTAGTGAGTTCTGGGATCTAGCGGAAGATAACCTTTCAACTTGCAATTTAAGCCTAAAATGCCTGTTTTTCAGTCAATTCAGCTCAAATAAAAACCTCAGGATGACTGTGCAGCCCTTTGATGAGTCAGAGCCTGGCATTTCTGTCAGCCTTGTTGCTGGAACATCAGGAACCGTGGATTTTTCACGTGTTGCAGAAGTGCTTCTGGAAACACCGAGTGCAAAGATGATATCCAGGCTGGTCTTCTGCCTTTAGATTATCTCTAACCTCATCGCTGACTTGGAAGAGAGCTGCAGTTCAAGCGTTCACACGTGAGAACGGCAGGGCCAAACACTCTGTCACCAGGAGACCCTCAGGCTAAGCTACGTGTTGCCTTAAGAGAAGTACAGAATAGCGGTCTGGCCGTGGAGGACCATGTTGCAGACCCGGGAACAGCTCCAGGTTTAGCACCCACCGCAGCCTCCACCTTGGGCTCGAGCTCAGCTCAGGGTTGCGTCAGTTCAACAAAAGCATTCAGCCCCAAAACCCCAAGACTGGAGTTTTCCAGAAGAGCAGGAATGGTCATTCACACTTCCCGTGTCAACTACTTGCAAAGCCTAACTAGTAAAAACAGCCAGAGCACATACCAGTTTTTAAAGAAAAAACGAACGCAGAGTGGTTGTGCTAACCACCGTGACCGAGCGTTTCCTTCACCGTTTCCATAAACAGAACCACAGTTGTTTTTTGCAGGGGTGCGTTAACACAGTTGCTCGTTTAGTGGAAATCTCCTTTTGTTCATCAAGTCAGGGTGGCTGAAGAAGGAGGGACGGCACGGCCCCCAAGCTCCGGCAGCGGCACCCACAGGAGAGGCTGGGGCTCCTGCCGCGGCAATTCGGGCAGGACGTTGGAACGTGGGTTCGGGCTGCACAGAAGCTGCGTGGGGCAGGGACCTGCCCCCTCCGGCTGTTCGGGGGGGCCCCGCTTGAGCTTTTTTCAACTGTCTTCTACTATTAAGATTGAAACTGTTATTTGGTAAAAATAATTAACAAACAAAAGCTAGCAGGGGATTACAGGGCAACAGGCCCAAAGGCGTGGGTTTTTTGCTCAATACTGTTATATCCCATTTTAGCTCCCTGCAAACAGTAAAAATATGAAAAGGTCCCAAATTCAGTCCCAAAAAGGACTATTACTAAAAACACCACCTCCACTCTGAAGAGGCTAAGACACTCTCTCTAGCAAAATTACCACCCACTTAACTAAAGGAAGGGCAGGCTTACTAAGAGCAGCTCACTGAACATACAGGACTACGTTCTCTAGGTACAGTTTATTGCAAAACCAGGACAGAGACAGCAAACTCAAAGTCCGAGTCTTTCATTTCAGGTCGGTGACACTGGCTCAAGCGCCAGCCACGCGCACACGCCGCCTGTACAGAGGAAGTCGCTAACACGGTGCAGTTCCCATCATCGCACAAGAAACCTTAAAACATCTCAGTAAAAAGTTAAAATGAGGTCTTTTACTGCAAGAACTATAAAACCCCTCCCACCCCTCACTACAGTTGAATGCGAAGATTTGGGTTCTAAAAAACACACGTAAAAAGGAAGGGTCATCGTGGTGGCGCAAAGGCTACACCTTAAACATAACAAAATCAGTCTAAAGAGGGTTAATGAGGGTGGGGAACACAAAAAGTGAAATGAAGACCTGCATCACACAGTGCTTTCTATTGACACTGCTGAAAGAGCTCTAAACTTCAAGATGGAATAGAGCCATCATTTGTTTCTAGATTAATTTTTAATTCTAAGGTTACATAAAAAACAGTGGTAGCAACTCTCTTGAGCCGCTTGTTTCATGAGAAAAAGTCCCTTTCGAAATTTCAATAAATATGCTGACATGTAAAGTTTGTTGAGGGTGTCATGCAAGACAAGTTCCATAACCAAGACCAACTCAATCTTTATAAGAAAGGCAACTTGCATTCAAAAATGAACTTTACCCTCGCAATTTTATTCAAAGGGTAAACATGAATTAACCCAGCTGTTTACCTGAAATACAAAAGTAACATGATTCAATATGAAAATAAGAAACTGTCTACAAATCTCTGACAGTAATAAATTGCAATATACAATGCATACAGGAGTTATACAGAGCAACAAACTCTTGTACAAAACAAAAATACTTTAATACCTTTAAAATCCAATTTCTTTTTAAAATCATTCATGAAAAAGATTTGAGTCAGAATTCACACCTCAATTAGTCAAGCTTCAGGTAGCTACATTACAGCTATTTAATATACAAAGAGATAAGTCTCTTCACCAGTCATTAAAACTGTCTCTTCATTAGAGTTGCACAGCTTTTCTGTCCCCCTTGTCCAGATCCAAAGTTTTCTTCAAATCACGAGAACTGAATCTGCTGAACACCAGATATCTAGGGAAAGAACAGGCAAGCTTACGTCCAGGTTAACCGTTTCTGATGCTGTACCACAGGGAGCAGACTTAAGGTGTCACGGTATTTGAATGGCTCAACAGCCAAAGAACTAAGCAGGATTAATACTCTTATCTCTCAAGAAAGAGCTGCTTAAACAGGGTTTGCATTCTAGTGGCAAAAGGGAGAGTAGGTGACAGGATACAGTACCTGTTGGTAGGACGTTGTATAAACCATAACGTTTTGCTGTTGGCCATCTGTAGTTATTAAGCCTGCTGGCAACTGGTTAGCTGAAAAGGAGGAGCATTTTAAGACAGTTAGACAAGAAGGGCACGATGGAGGGGGCTTGTTTGAAGCGTTCAGCACTGTTAAATAACATCTGGTCCAGGTCTACCCAGGGGTGAGCGAACAGTTCCCCTCATGACAGCTACAGACCAAACTGCTACGGTCACGTTTAGTCACTACATGTTCCTTGCACATGGGTTTATTCCCACTAACACTTAAGAAAAATTCAACCTAAGAAAAAAAAAAAAAAAAGTGGAATTGCTGGAGGCAACGGTACTGACTTGAGCCTGTCCAAACACAGCACAACCTCCAGGGCACCATGCAAGAGCTCCGAATCTCATATAGGCAAAAAGAGGCCATAAACAGAGTTAAAAAGTACCCCTGACACATCAGAGACAAATTGTTGGAGTGATATTTTAAGATAAATCCATACAGTCACATGTATATGGACTGTATATGGACTCTGTGGCATTTAGAGCACGTAGGTTACGATGGCTGCTCGGCAGCAAAGCAGCAAAGCTCCTAAGTTGTAAATTAAGCTGCTGCATCGTAGCTAGAGGCAAACAACAGGACTGTATTTCTTTTTTTAAAGTATGGCTATTAGTATACACGAATCAGAGATAAAACCCAGAAAAAAAACAAATCTCAAAATACAATAAAATCCAACAGCTTGGATTTGCAGGCCAATGTTGCTTTTGGCTTTTTCTTGCCTTCTTTCCTTTTTAGCAAGCACAAGCTGCCGCAGCAAGCAATGCATTGTGGGCCCGGGCAGCAAGGGCTCTAGCACTTCTAAAATTTTGACTGCCCTTAAAAGTGAGTGCCCCAAAGGCCGCTCCACGAGCTGGCTGTGGAAGGACGAGGAGCTATGAAGGCTGCATGAGCGCAGTGACTGCAAGGAGGCCTGGGGACAGGAACACCTGCAGCACACCCCAGAAGCTCAATTTTTTTTCCCCCCCCCAGCAAATTCCCCTTTTTGCCTTCCCTTCAGCTCCTGCAATGTCTGTGTGTCCCGCCACGTCTCAACATGCTCTTCCAGACTTGCTCTTTGGAAAACACAGCAAGTTAAGGTTCATCTCACAGAACTAACTTAGGCTCCGAGGCCCGAGATACTGGAAAAGAACCTGACGAAGAACAGATCTTGAGGCACTTAACAGGGCACACATTAGATCTGGGAAGAGGACCGAGAAGTCACTGACAGAAGATGACGACTCTTCTGGTTTTCAGTTTCTGGCGGGTTGAATGGGCTGAACAAAGCCCGAGCTCCCTGGGGCAGGGAAACTTCCAGGGAATTTGTCCCTCTGCCCAGCTGAAACAAGACACAGGACAAGAGTTTCTAGCTAATTCAGCCCCCCCCAACTTTTGAGCTGCAGTTTAAAAGCCTGAACAACTGGGTGGAACATACACAAAATATAGCAATATGTGATATTGTTCTAAAAACTGTGGCAGGCTTCCCAGCTGGCCACACTTGTCATATAGCTCCAGTCCAGAAACCGCCAGCCATACACCCAATGTGAACAAACCAGGACTGCAGTTGTGTTTGTGCCCTTCTGAACCGGCAAAGCTACCAGAAAAACTACTAGCACCAGGTTGTACATTTAAAAGTCCTCCACAGTTAACATCAATTTTTACTGGAGTCTACTGCTCTACCTATGTCAGCATTTCTCACGATGCTAGTTCATTTTTTGGAGAGTTGAATCGAGGCACAGACTATCATCCAAACATCTCAAAAGTCTCATTGCATCATGTATATCACCCAGATGGTCAGTCTGAGATTTGCTCCTCAGATACCAAATGTGATGCCTAGAGGAAGTGCTATTTCAAGGAGAGCTGTAATAACCAAGTCATTTGAAAAGTATTACTTACTGAACGCTTCCTCTGTGAGCTCCTCGCTTAGACCATCTCCAGCTATAACTGTTCCCCCAATTCCCTTTTCTCCTTTCATTGCCTGGAAAAACAAAAAGAGCATCTCTATTAGAATACAGTCCTTTGAAATTGTTTTGGGAAACCACTCGCGAATGTTCTGAACTTGTAGAAGAGCCACTGTGCAATAGCAGGAGTTTTAAATTGAAGATAAAAAAACCCCAGAAAATACAGAACATCAAAACCAAGCCTATAATTTTTAAGGATGTGCCCAGTGTCGCAGTATACAAGTGGTGCTTTTCATCTTAGCCATATTCCACAAAAGACACTGCAAACCAAGACTGGGCAGTTCTAGGAAAGGATCGGAAGTTCTGCAGAAAGCAGAGCTGCAGTAACCCAGGAGGAACAGTGAGAGCATTTACCAGAAATCATGGACTCTCAGAACATACAACATTTCCTTATGAACCATGTGCAAGTGCCATCATCGTACAAATATGAGCTGACATTTAAATTCAAGATATTGGATTTCTTTCCCCACAGCAACCGCTGCAGCCCCGAGTATCAGCAGAGAGAGCCAAGGCTTCCCGTCACCCCTGCAGTTTTATAGCCAGGGAGCTTTACGAGCTTTGCTTTTAAGTAAGAGCAGCTAGGAAAAGAGCTATGAAGAGTGTCCTCTGCAACGGTCTGAGCCGAAACAGCTACAGAAATGTTGCACTACACACAGCACCCTGCAGACAGAGCTAGTTGAAAGGGAGGTTGGAAAGTGATGGGCAATTCAAATATTAAAGCCCAGTCAGGCTACCCTGCTAGAGCAACACGCACATCTGCAAGAAAACTCATGTTTCAGACCCAAAGTAAAACACACGCAACTTTAGGCTTCCCACAGAGGTGCTGCTCCAGGTTAGGCAGCAATTGCAGTTGTAAGCGCACACACAACTCCTAGGCACAAGTGGCACAACGACAGGCACTGCAGTGACCTGTCCTCCTTGGTCCGCATCTCCTCCGGTTCAGCTCAGCTCCCTCTAGTGCTCCATCGCTGCAAACGACCTCTTGGGGAGACAGACTTCACCTGCTCGCAAGCAAATTAAACAGCACCAACAAGTCTCACCCCACTAATTAGAAATGATGGTTTTTCTGAACAAAGACAGTGCAAAGAATACCTCCTTCTACAGGAATGTCAATCTCAGTTTCACCCATGCCAGTAAAACCGTGCAGCGAGTATGGCACATTAAAAACATGGTAGTTGTTTGGGGTTCTTTTCATAGCAGAATTTGTATTAACTCTAAATAATTTCTCCATTCACAGGCATGAGGAAGGCAGGTCATTGCAGAGAAGTGCCTTGGATTTCCTAAGTGAAACGTGGTATTCTGAAGTAACTGAGCATCCAGAGAAAGAGGAAAGAACAGATAATTTTCTGTGGTCTCTAGATAGCAGGAGGGAAAAATAAAACAGAACAAACAGATCAAAAATCCCCAAACAGAATGAAGATCTATTTCAAAATCTTTACACTGCTGGAAGTCACCTTCTGATAGAGCAGAAGCCAACAGCTTGTATCACACACCTACCTTGTCCAAAATACCAAAAGCAAACCAACAGGCTAACCCCCAGATTAACCAACCACTGAGACAGACAGCTGCTTGTGCGTGAACAACGGTTCACATGGGAAGGTTTTTTCTCTTGCAGATCTGAAGCCCAGCACAACACAAGGCATTAGGTAGATCCTCAGAGGATTCAGGTCAGGACAGTTTTATTAATTGTACCTAAAGCTTGAATTAAGCATTCTTAATAAGCACTTTTAAAGAACAGAGTGATTTGCTATGAGCAACGTATTAGAAAAGTTATTTAGTTGAAAGCTTTAGCCACTTTGAAACAGCAAGTCTAATCGACATGCTTACTTATTCCTTTCTCGATATCCTCTGGAAGGCTTTTAAAAATTACATCAGTCTCTGACAAGTGTTGTGGGATACTGTGCAACGTAGCTGGTACTCTATTACAGTGACAGGCAGCTAAGAATAAAAACTCCAACTAAATCAAGGAGGAAATGCACTTTACCAACCTCTCTGAATTTCTGGAGGTACAACTTCAAAGGCTCCACATAGCTATCGAATCCCAAGGTAGACATGGCAAAGAGAATATCCTCTCCATTGATGGTCTTTCTTTTCTCTTGGTGACACCTCTCGCTTGCTTCCGACGTTATAAAGCTGATGAACTCACTTACACACTCTTGTACACACTCCTTCGCGTCCTTAGCGATCTGGTAAGGAGACAGCACCAGCAAAAGATAAATGAAGATCATCCATAGGAGCAGTGATCAATGCGCAGACAGCTCACCTGCAGTACAGGCCATCTGACAACTCCTGGCATTCAGTGGTAGTTGTACTACCACTAAACCTCTCCCAGTCCTTAAGTTCTACTGCATCTGTAGATTCTGACAGACCACCTTCAAGCATCCAGCACGAACCATTCCAGACTCCCCACCTGCAGCCCCCACAGAACACACTGGAGAATATCCAGGGAATATTCCCAAACCTGCTAACACTACCTATTTAGATAAAACCTGTATGTAAAGAAACCACTCACCGTAGGTCATCACTGCTCTATATATGCACAGCTGCAATGCTATTTTAACAGTTTTACTGTTTCAGCCCAAACCCTTATCTGCAACGTGCACAAGATGGTACAGACACAGGCAGCACAGGACTGGGCTTGGATCTGCCTGCCCTCCTCTTCTTATCCCTGCTCATCACAGTGCCACAGCCCACCCTCACATGCCTTTTAATACAACCATCTGCAGTACATTCCCCCAAACTGCGCAAGGGCACATGTTTTTGTCCTGAATGGATTTCAGGGACTAAAATATATGGCTAGCAGCAAGCCTCTCTAATGATTTAACACACTGGTATGAGTTTCCTAAATGAGAAATCAAATGAACAAAACACATACCGCAGGCAGGAATGAAATAAGTAAATTTGATTATAGTTTTCAGTTGGACAAAAGTAATTTACTTGATTTAAAATAACAGCAACTGTTGCTCACAGTTATTTGGAGAGTTAACAGGAGCCAACTGAAGGATTATGATTAAGATTCTTATTCTGAAAATGAGAACAAAATTGTACTAAAAATAATAGCAGAAACAGTATCTTCACTGGTTCCTTTGATATTTTCAGACACAGGGCCAGAATTTCAGCCGTACTCATCAGCCAACAGCTTCTCTTGCAGTTTTTCACAAAAAACGTCCCTGATTTTTTGAGATTGCTTGGCATCCCATATGCTAAGTTCCTGAGAAAAAAACCTCATCTTAATTGCTAAGAATTTATGACAATATGGACTAGCAAAGAGATTTCTGCAGCAAAGATAAAAATGTAACACCCAGAAACCCCTGAATGCTATTGAAGTACAAGCAGATGCAAGTAAGTTCTCTTGCTTCTATTTAAAGGGATCTATTAAAAAAACACCAGGTTTTTCCAGAAGAAAAGTTACTGAGGCAAGAAGTAGTACTGGAATACAAGAGAGAAACAGCAAGCAGCATCTGAATACTGCACAACGTTTTGATCTTAGCAACAGCCCTGCACAGGTTTAAGAAAAACAGCTGTAACGTTCAAATGCTTGAGAGTTATCAGGTCAGCAGAGTTAAAAAAAAAAGTCTGTTCTTAAAAGTAAGAAGTAAAAGGAGTCCTTTAATATCTGCTCTTACTGGCTACATTGTGCAGGGCAATAAGAAATAGGGATGTGATCTCAAGCACCTCCTGCTTAGATTCCTTTTCATGTGAAAATAAATCAAATTCCTCAAATAAATCAAGATCCTTTCGAAAATGGCATTGTTCTACTAGCTCAAATTAACTCATAGGAATGATGGAAACTCATTAATACACTTTCTTTATCAGATCAGGATATTACCTTTCCTGTCTGGGGTATGGCATTTTTCATTATCCGTGCCACATTTGCAATTGGGAGATAAATATCTTGTTCTCTAAAACTCTCTTTTGAGCCATTTGTATCTTCATGATCATTCATGCTGTCCTCTGTGTCTAATGAAAAAAAGGAAAGTTAGTTAAAAAAATGCATGTGACAGACAATTAGCCACAACTAAGTGAAATTTGAAATCTTATACTGAGAGATAAAGAACTTCTGAAGGACCAAAATACTAACATTGCAGAAAAAAACACTGATAAAGCACTAGGGTACTTATGAATGTGTTTTATATTATCTTTAGCATATTGCATTCATAAATGAAAGTAGTTGCTGACTGAATTTATAAATGCTATGATAAACACTTATTTTCCAACACCACAAAACATGACTAATACCATGTCAAAATGAAAATTCTTTCCTAGAACATCTTTACCCTATCTTCAAACTGCAGGCAAAGTATTTTGCATGGAGAGGTGTTACAAACACAAACAACTACAAATTCTTGGTTTTACAGAAGACAAAAAAAGACCTGCACAAAAAGCAGAGGCAAGTACAGATGCAGAGAGAAAGAGTATTTATTAATGCTTCTTACCATCATGAGGCTGTATCACGTAGTGACTGCCACCAAGGTAATCTCCAGAAATTCCTAACTGAGAAGCATCTGTCGTAGAGCTATCACCATCCATCTACAAGCAGAAGAGGCAAACCTTTCAGAAACCCTGTTTTTTTCATACCATAAGTGCAAGTGCATCCATTGCTGAAAAATAGTACTTCAATTAACTTGGAAATACGAAACTGATTTACACGAACAAGCCTCTTGCCATGCGAGAACGGTGTATTCTCTTTCACGGGTGCTGAACTTTGTTTAGACTTCAATCAGTCCTTCAGATTTAACATCCTAAAGAGCAATTCCTGCAGCGTGCTACTTTCATAAGAAAAATGCTGAATTAAAGGAACAATCATAACCTCAAGGAAGATTAGTTTACCGTATTTCATTAACACAACGGTTAGCACTTCCCGTAAAATTTCTTTATGGAACAACCTACAGGCCATTATTAGATCACACATCAGGGTC
Source organism: Eudromia elegans (assembly GCA_003342815.1). NCBI lineage: Eukaryota > Metazoa > Chordata > Aves > Tinamiformes > Tinamidae > Eudromia > Eudromia elegans. The sequence goes on from PTEX01000047.1 coordinate 3,338,285, forward strand.
AAGCACTTCAGCTTTTTGATTAAAAAGCAAAATCATACTGAACTAAAACCCTTTTCATCATGGAAAGCAACTGTGACAAGTGATTTTCTTTTTCCTGGAAAAAATTTCTAAGGTGACCCTGGACAAGCTTTGTAAGACTATGAAATAGAGGTCCCTTCCAACCTCAACCGTTCTGTGATTCTGTGAATTGCTTTTAACATCACTCAGAGTGTAGAACCAAACCCCAACTAAACTTCATCTGGGAGTCTGAGCTCACAAGAATCTTCCAACTATGCAGCATGGGGAAGACTGCCTGCTGATTGCTCTCAACAGCCAAAGCAGCAGAACTCTTGTGGTCAGCTCCCCGCAGCCTCACCCGGAGCACAGGCCATGCACTGAAATGCCCCATTCACAGAGCGCACACACACACATATATACATACATGCACGTATGTATACGCACATAAAGCAACCAGGCTGCCAGTCCCATGACAGCCTGCTCAGCACAGGCCAAGGCATTCGTTCTTCTGAACGTCTCTCTAAGCTGAATCCCACTCTCAAGGTGCCTTTCCTGCAGCTGCTACTCCAAGCGCTCTCTTCGCTCACGTCACCCTCCCACCTTGGCTCTGGCCAAGGCAGCTGACAAACTTCTCCTGGCCAAACCTCCGCACCGGCTCTGCACCCTCCTTGAGGCACCAGCCACTACGAGGGGTCTTTAAGGTTGTCTTTGCCTTTGCCTTTCCTGCTTCCTTCCTGCCTGGCTTCTCCTACCGTTACCAAGACTGTCTTCCTTGCTCCTCTCACAACGTGTGGTGGTTGAAAAGAAGTCTTCTCCTTGGAGCTTTAGACTGGTTCACAGCTTAGTAATTTACGTACTAGGTGGAAGAGGAGGGCCAAAAGAATCAGCGTTTCCCCCTAGCTGCACAGCCCAGTGATCTTATAGTCTCAGTGATCTTATTTACCTCTTAAATAAAACCCCAAGCCTACGGTTTTCACAGTGTTGCACTAAGCTACAGCCACGACCGGAGGCTCTTCCGCAGCCTTGTGTTTCGAAGAGTGGGAGCCTGCTGTGCTGCCCTTTTCTGCAAGGGCAAAGAATAATAAGCAAGTCTCCCCACTCCTCTTAAGAAGTCATGCCTGTTAGCAAGGGCTTCCCACCAGCAAGCAGCAGTCTAACAGACTACTGCTTTCCACATTTTGTCACTATTTTTTGTCACGTGTTTCTGCACCAGGAAACCCTTCAGCCCACGTTGGCTGTTACCACATTACTCTTGAGCTTTCTGGAGGCCCAACAAATACTTAGGATCACCATCACCAGCTGCTCAGTAGAAAGCTTAGACCTACACAAGATCACGGCACACAACGGCTCGTCTTTGAAAAGCATTACCTTAGTAGGGTCAAATTTAAGCTTGAATTTGACTTTGCAACTTTTTAAAAAAATTTGAATAATCTGAGCAATTTTCCAGTTGCAGATGCCTTGGCAATTAGTATAATAATAAAACTTTGTAGAACCTATTACTCCCATGTATCACAATTATTTTTCTTTCTTAAGATATAAGATTGCATTTTTGCAGTCGTGTGCTACTTTTGAAGAACAGAAATTACGCAGAAACTATGGGGACAGGAGTTCCCAGCATATACAAACCACTTTTCATATTGGCTCCAACATCCGAGGTTTCTTTGAACATATTTACACCCATAGCACCACATTCACCTTTACTCCAACTTTTCCTGGCCATGTTCATCAAACAATTCTATGAACAACCTGTTATTTACCTGCCTACTGGAAAATCAGCTCTTCTGTTCCCTTTCTACATATACTCCATTTAGCTCTACTTCTGACCAGCACTTCCCACTCTTCTCCTCAGCAGTTGCTTCCAATCAGAATAGTCCAAAATCGTCGGAGAGATGTGTGTACTGTCAGATGTAAAACCCGACTGAATTAACTCAATTGCTGTCTAGCTATCCCAAGGGTCTTTGGAGGTAGCGGTAGCAACTCATGCCCCCAAAGGTAGAGGTGAACAGCACAACGTAGAGATGCTGTGACAAATCACTGCTAGTTTTGTCTAGCCAGGTTGGCTCTGTGGATCTGGCAGAAGTTTTGTAGGGCCGTCTTTCTTCCTCACTGTAAAGTGGTTATTCCCAGTGAGACTTGCTTCCAGACCAGGCGCAGGCAGAGCAAGGCAGTCTTGTGCTATTTTTAAACCCATCTTGAAACATGAGTAATTTGACCTCTCTAACTCGACCTTTGGCTGTGGCCAGAAGTACTCAGCTTTGCTTGCAAACCCTTAAGGAACATCTAGGACTACCCTTGGCTGCAGATGCACCAATAACCTGAGTGCTGAGTGCTGAGTGCTGAGTGCACTCATGACTATCACATCAGGATGCAGCCTCAGGAGCTGCTCCTGAGAAAACTTTCTTCTCCTTCCTCTGCACAGTATTACACACATGCACACGCTGCTTCTCCCAAAGCACTTCTGATCCTTTTCCAGAGGCTTTTGTAAAATGGATTCACCTCTCACACAGCAGCTCTAGCCAAAGGAGGGCCAATGGTTTAAGCACTTTCTTCCCACGTGCCAACGCATCTGCATTTTGCAAACTTGCTGGAGATTTAACTTTGATTTTCAATTTTCCGAAGGGCCTGTAGTCTGCTTGCTCAGCTTGCTGGGATGATTAAGTATCATGGCTGCACCGCAAGAGAACCACAATCCTGTATGTCAAGAACACCAAGGAAGTTGTTCTGCAGGGGTAGGAGATCCCAGCACAAGCCCCACAATGTAACGAAACTCAAGGACATTTCCTAGTCTCACCACACAGGGAACTGTGGGGAGAACCAGCAAAGAAGGGAGGAGATTTCTGCCCCTCATCTCCATCCCACCCACTTACCTAAAGGACTTAATGATACTACAAGGAACATGGAAGGTTCAAATGGCATCACCCACCAGAATATAAATTCTGTAGCTTGCTATACTCCAACAGCTACCTCAAAAATTAAGCCAGGATTTTCTTGCAGTCTTGTTCTTAATTTTGGCTTTCTGATCCACATGAGAGTTTAAGACAGGATTAGGGATGCCACGATTGTCAAGTGTTACATTCACTCAGCCACAGCTCTACTATAAATATCTTGAGTTTTTCTCTCACCACACCTTTTTTTTTTTTTTTTTTTTTTTGGTCTTCTATGAAACTTCTACGAAACCCTCCACAGTGTTTCCCTCTCTCAGGATTGCAATATTGTTCAAATTTCTGCAGCAAGGCGATAATTCCTTTTTTTTCTGCTCACCCACCCTGCAGGTTACTCAATCTTTATTATCAAGTCCCAGAAACAGCAGAAAGCAAAAGGTGACCTTCTGCTCCACCTGCCTCTTCATTAAGCCTGCTCATCTTCAAAGGACAACTCCTGTTTGAATCTCTTCCAAGTGCCTGCTGCACTTCTACAGAGTTTTGGCTTCATTAATATATCCTTTAGATTAATATATCTTTGTTCTTATTCTTTTCTGCATGCTTGTTTCCACCTCTACGTACAGGATGTGTGGAAGGACCTCCAGAGATCTGTATCCAACCTTTGACTCAAAGCAGGGCCAAGCTCTGACATCAGACTAGGTTTTTAGGGCTTTGCCCAAGGTGGGCTTGAAAACCTTGAAGGACAGAGCCTGCCCAACCTCTCCTGGAACCTGTTCACCTGCTCATCTGTCCTTATGGTGGGGATAAAGAATGGCATTTCTAAACACAACTTCAACTCAGATAAGTTTCACAGAAGAACATCAGTCAGATTTACTTCTTTTTATTTGTTATTTAAGTCAAATCTAGAGCCAAGCATTTTGAAAAAGTCGCTTCCTTTAATACACCATCTAGTTACCCTACTAATATTTGTGAGCCCTGAGGATGACCAATGTGACCTTGCCCAAAAACGCAGTTGCTGCTACCCTGATTACCTGAATGCACAGGTCCATTATGTGCTGCTCAGGTACTACGGTTTTAATTTCAGATGCTTAAAACTCAAATGCAACCATTTATATCACTACATATTTAACACTGAGTTTCAACCTAGCATAAGGTTGAACCTAGCACAGTACATACAGCACAATCCAATGCTGAGAAAACACTGCTGTGAATATGTTGATGCTAATTAGCTTCTGTTTTTCTAAACCATACCACTGAAATTGCTCCAAAAATGCAGTAGTGCAATGTAGCAAGAAACAACAGTAACTGAAGTTATTGGAAAACCCAGAAAGACAGTCCCTTTAAGCGTGGTGCTTTTAATAGGGATGACAGAGAAATAAAACTTCTTTAGACGGAAATGGATGCTAAATTGCATAAATAAAAATCTTGAAAGATTTAATTCTCAAAGGTTCAGGAAGTCTTCTGCTCAGATTTTACGCTAGTTCCCGGAGCTATTACAACTGGATTTTCAAGGAGGAAAAAAAATAAAAGTAATTATTTAATTGTTTCAAGGTCATATATCCTATTTGTTTGGGAGTTTCAGCATGCAGATGTTATAAGTGTCTTTTAATACAAAATTATGCCCTACATCTGTATGCCTACTGAATCATGGCAGGGGGAAGAGGGGAAGGAGGGTTTCTGGAACACCGATATAGCAGCAAGTTCTAAGCAAACTTGAAAAATAAACAAGCAAATAAAATAACATCCCCAAAATCCATCATACAAGTCACTACCTTCAGCCTGTTTAGGAAAAAAAATAAAGTACCTCCGTGTGTGTTTGCTGACACACACACATCAGCTGAACCAGAACTAAGAACTAAGCAAATCAGGAGTGACAACATGTCAGCCTGAAGTGACCATGCTCTCATCTGGCTTCATCAACAACAGAGAGCAAAAGGCACAGGACACTGACCCAAATATTCAGCAATATATTTTATACATATATACATATATATATGGATTTGTTTTGTAAGGTTTTTTGTTGGCTTGTTTTTTAAACTCTGTTAGAGAAGAACAGTACTAGGAAGACTCAAATTAACAGATACAAGGGAAGTAAGCAGAGTAATGCATTAAGATGGAAACATTTCAGACTAAGACAAAAAAAATGCTAGGTAGCAAGTTAAGGTACGTATAGCTTCACACTGCCATCTGGCAAAAAAATTTCAAGGGGTTGCTTGAAAAAAGAATATAATAACAATTAAAAGGAAAAGCTTCTGACAATTGTCAATAACAGTCAATATCTGACAATAACCAAGACTGTTCCTAGAGTTACAGAAACTTCAGTATCATTAAGGTTTTATATGACTCAAGATTTACTCAGTAGTTCTCTTTAACAGAAGAGCATCTGTGGTTCAGCTAAATGGTAGCTAAGGAAGAATACAAGCCCAGAAGTGCTAATGCTGAGAAAAAGACCTAAACACAGACCAGCATAAGGGGTGAAAATCAGAGGAGATTTTTGCCTGCAAAATGGGGAAGTTACCTGAAAGTCGCTCACAGGACTGGTCTCTGGAGCGAAATCAATGATCCCAGGTAACTTCAGCACTTCCCACTGTATTTATTTATCGGCTCTGCCTCTCTTCCCACACTGTTGCCCTAAGAGAGGCAGCAGGAAGCAGAATAAAGCGCAGTGAAGGGCAGCAGCTGGAGCACGTTCCTCACAGCTGGCAGAGAAGCCAGGCAGCACCCAAAGCTGCAGGAAGCACCCACCTCAAGGGGCCTACGTGGACCGGCCACTACACCTTCCTGCTAAAGGAGGCACACACCTGTAACTCAGTGAGCAACTGCAGACAGAGAAAAATAACTTAGATTGAGTACTCTGCACTCCCACTTGCTGCTCCCACACAGACACAAAATATTTGAAAATGCTACTTTTATTTCCCTTTGCTGCCATGAACAGTTGGAGAACCAGATTTCCCACCGAATTCTCACCTGGTAGCAAAGCAATGTTTCCCACAGCATGAAACACTGACAGGCAAATGCATTCACAGAGTGTAGGAATGTCATTCCAGCAGGTCCACAGAAGAAAATAACAACAGAAATCCTTAGTATGTGCCTACAGCACACAGACAGATGCACAGTCTTTCTCAACCTCAAGCTGCTCTAACCCTTCACGTTCAGTGTTTTTGCCCAAAGCACAGTAACATTAACAAAAGCAAAATGATGTTAAGGGTACCTGACAGTTCCACCTGCTCCTCCCATCAGGGCCAAAATAAGTGTCAGCTCCTTAGTACACTAAGCAACTGCTCACAAGTGGGAATAGTGGGAATACGGGTGGATTAACAAGGTATACGCTTTACCTCATGTATGAGCAGATCAGTACCACAGCGATAGAGGGCAAGTGGAAAGAACTGCCTTGCTTTCCATTGCTTCTCTTTTTGAGCAGTAAAAGGGAGATAAGCTGGAAAAGAAACCGAGACAAACCGAGGAAATCATGCAGAAAAAAAGCACACTTTCCCAGGAGAAGAAACAAAGTGGCAGTGCTGAARAGACAGCACCAGCAGCTCCTTCCTGCTGCAGGGACACCCACTGCAAGGGCCGCGTTACTTCCTATGTGAAGATTTTAATACTCTCCTGGTTAAAAAACGGGGTCATCTGTTTATTAAAGTAGATCTTGATATTTTTCTTTATAAACTTGCTAACGTTTGCACATAGTTTATGTCTTGCTCTTGCTGTGGTAGTACATCAAACATGTCAGGAACCATTTATGCCCCTCAAGCACTAAGGCAAGCAGGAGTTTTTACAAGGCGAGTTTAGGGCAGGCCAGTATTTTCAGTCATAATTGCTGACACTCCATTTTATTCTAACAATATTGTTTATACGTGTTGTGTAGCRTGTGCATATAGAAGCACAGAAAGCTCCCTGTAAAAGTATTCTGATRTTAAAATGACAAATTCTAAAAATCTTGACTGTGGAAAGCAGTATTACTGAGTAGAAATGAAAAGAGAAAGACAACCTTTGTCTAAACAAAATTTTGAAGTGAAGCCACATTATAACTTGCATTTTAAAGGCAGTAAATGAAGAGCCTTGTGAGCTCTTACCTTGACAAAACCAGGTACGAGACTTCAAAAGCAGTTTTACTTCCCATGTTTCATATCTTCACGATATCTTGAACAATCTTATTTCTCAGATTCTGTACGTTGCCCTTATGTATTTATTACTATGAATGAGGGGTTATTAGACTTTGAACTGCTGCAACTGTCAAATATTTAAGTCTAAAGAGCAATATCCAGCATTCTTAATGTCTTCTAAACAGAATTTCCTAACTGTAAGTAATGGCAGCCAAGCCCATGTGTCACCACATGACCTATGCAGAGCATGGGCATCTCAGGGAGCCTTTGCAGATAATGATTCAGGTAAAACCCTCTTGAATTTCCCTGAGAACTGAGAGATAACAATAACATTGTTACTGTCAAGCTAGGTAAGCCACAGAAGGGCAAAAACAAATGAACAAAAAACACACGGCAAAGTAATCCCCAAGCTTACTGCTGTTGAGGAACGCCATGCTAATGACCGTGCGTAAACCCGATTCCTGCAGGGCAGCTCAAGCCAGACGCGAGCCGGTGCCCACAGCGTCTCCTTCCCTTCCGCTATGGCTTCGCCCGGGGCTTTTCCGTGACAGCAACAGGRCTGCTTCTTCTGACTGCCAAAAACTTCCACCCATATCAAACAAGCAGAGGAGTTCTGCCACCCTCCTCTGCAATCCGGACAGACACGAGGTCAGGCCATACATGAGAGCCTGCAGAAGGGCTGCAATCCAGGTTTCTACTCCCTCCTATCTCCACCTTGGAAGGTTCGGGTTGTTATGGTCAACTACTGTGTCCTTCCCACACAAATCCAAGGTGGCTGAGGATTTTTTTGCAGGACAGCTATTTACAGCGCAGAATCTGATCCACCAAGCCTCAAAAGCTGGCAAAGCCAGAAGTGGACTCCGTTGTGGCGTTACACCTCCAGAAGGCTCTGTACCATACAACTCTCCCTTGCTGCACATATTCAGAGCTGCAGCAGAGGTAGCGGAATCCCGCARTTATGCTCCTATCCAACAGGATGGCCTGCACACGCGCGGCACGGTGTCATTCCCTTTTGGGATCACTGCCTGCGCTAGCTGGGGCCGATGCAGGGGCCAGCACCGGAGGGGAACAACTCAGCTCAGCTCCCTCACTGAACACACGCTGGTTTTAGCAGGCATTAAATCCAGAAACGCAGGAAAGTTTCCAGGCGGCCCCTACCTGCCRCAGCAGTTACTGGTTAACCTGCCCACGGCGCTTTGTTTTCCCAGCCTAACTCGCTCATCGATCCCACTTCCCGAGCGATTTTTTCCTCTTTTTCGGTGCTCTCCAGTGACGCAACCCCGGCGAGGTCAGRGCCGCGCAGGGCTCTTAGGGCCGAGCCCGACAGCCTCGCACCTCCGGCAGGCGCCGGGCACCCCGCTCGCCACCTCCGCCTCGCTCACGCGACCGCCGTCGCTCGCCCATTCACCTCTTATTGTAGCGGGGATAAATAAATAAGGAATAACCGCGCAGACGCCGCGGGGCTCCCGGGTCATGGCGCAACTTTCCCTGCGGCCCTCCCGGCCGCCCGCAGGCACCGAGGCCGCACACGTGTGGCGCGGGCCCGGCTCGGCGGCGCCACCGCCGGGGCCCCGCGGCCGCCCGAGGCAACCGGGGCCTCCCGCACGGGGCCCGCGGCCGCCATGGGCGCGGCGGCCCCGCCGGGAACAAAGGGGGAGGCCGCCCCCCCACCCTCCTCCTCCGGGCGCGGCCACCGGAGAGGCCCGGAGCCCCCGCCGGCACCGGGCTCCGCGTGCCCGCCTCCCCCTCCCGCGCGGGCCGCGGCGCTAGGCCACAAAATGGAGCCGGGGCGCGGGAGCGCGGCGCCTCCCGCCGGAGAGGCAGCGGGAAGGGGAGGGGGCACCGCGCCAGGCTCCCCCCCCCACACCGCCGCCGCCGGGGAGCACAAAGCGGCGGAGCCCGCGCCGGGGCGGGAGGGAAGGCGGGAGGGAGGGGGCCGGCGGGGCCGCCCCCCGCCTGCTGGCGCCCGCGGCGGCGGCGCCGGGCCCCGGCGCGGCGGACGGACGTTTCATTCGAGCCTGCGGTGGAACCGGTTCCCACTCATTGGCCGGAGCGCGGCACAAACCTCCAGTGCGGCCCTGGTTGGCTCCCTCCGCGAGCCGGCTGTTTGGTTGGACGGAAAATGGCTGCGAGGGAACCAGTCCCAGCGCGGAGCCCCGCTTCCCGCAGCCGGCCTGCCCTCCCTCCGCGCCGCCTCCGCCGCCGGCGCCGCCCCCGCGCGCCCGCGCGGCTCTTCCCCCGGCGCGCCGCCTCCCGCCGCGCCCGCCTCCGCCGCGCCGCTGCGGGCGCGCTTCGCCGCTGTTTGGGGCCGCTGCCGGGGGTCGCGGGGTGGGAGAAGTCGAGGTCTGCCCGCGCCGTCATCTGCCGAGGCCCGAGACAGGGAGTGTTCATACGGACAGAGAGGCCCGTGCCCCGCGCACCTGCCGCCGTGCAAGCCCTGCCCCGCGCGGAGACGGCGAGACCGTTCGGTGCGGGTCTTGCCGCCCGTGGCCTAGCGCCGCCGCCCTGCATGGTCTCGTATTCCACCTAAACTGCTACAAAACTTACSTTGCACAACGGGCCTCTTAACCTCATTTATCTAGTTAGTTATTGCTCCGGTTAATACCTGGCATACACAACATTTTCCTCTCACTTTTCTTCTGGTATTTAAACAAAGCAAAACACCATAAAACTTACACATTTCCACACAGTTTCGCATAACAAAAGTGTGAATTTCACGTGGCTCTGATTTATCAGTATGATGCAGTTTCACTGAAAATGTTCGTAGATGTAGATCCAGCTTCATGTTGAAACTTGAATGTCAAATGAGACAAATTTTGTACAGTCTCAAATTCTTACTGCAAATGCTGTGTGCCTCTTGGATATTGTGGCCTTGCATTGTGAGCTGGGAAAAACTAATAATAATAATAATTATTATTTTGAAAATGTGTGGAAGATGTAAAATAATACAAGAACAGTCACTACTTTATCACCTTGGGGAATCCCTTTCCTCCTTTATGTATTTTACAGCTTGTGTTCACTAAATGTAATAYAGGGCAACGCACTGTTCGTCTTGCTCTGCAGCGTTACGATTTTTGTATGGATTCTCTCATCTCAAGCCCACACCACACAAACGAGTAAAAGATGAGTAAAAGACGAGTAAAAGCGGCTGCAGGAGTGTGCAGGTTCTTCRGGTTACGGAATAGACAATGTGTATTTTCCAGGGAGCCCCTCAAAATTTTATTTTACTGCAGGTGGAGTTACCTGCAGCAAGATGAGTTACCCATTTTGTGAGGTTGTCATTTWGTGCCTGAAGTTTCCAGCAAGGCTATTCAAATCTTAGGTACATTCTGCTCCACTTTGACAACTAAGAAAGTTGTCAAAGGTAAGTGTGCTACAGGTCTTACTATGAACCTCTTTTAAACTAGAGAGGATACATCACTCTGCCCCATGAATCTGCCTCCCCTGTGGTCTGKATCTGTCATTTGGAAAAGTAGGTCTTTGAGATAAGAAATTAMAATTTTTGAGAAACAGCACTGGCTGGTAGCAGGGTTTCATTTGGCATCCTCCAGAGTTCCAACTACTGTGAATTTTTTTGAGTATAACAAACTGGAAATAGGTCTGCRTATAAACTCCATTCTGCTTCCTCAGTGTCATTTTGTTCCTGAGAATTATCTTTCTCATGTTTGTTATCTGCTTTTTGTAGATTACAGAATTTGTATTTGTATCCCATAATCCTAATTGAAAGATACTACACAAAAGAAAAAAAAAAAAAAAAGGAAACCCAGAATAGAATGCCTACAGATAACTAACCAAGCATGAAACGCATGGTAGGGTGCATGAGAACGAAATAAAGTTCACGACATTTTTTACTTTTCCAAAGACCTGTAGCTCTTGTGTTGAAAAATTCTTTACTTTGCTCTCAGAAAGTATTTCCCCTTTAATCATAAAAACATGACCCAATATTTTAGGAATTAGTCGTTCAGGAGTGCTTCAGAATGTGCAGTCCCACAGCTCTGAGGAGGTGTCATAGCCAGGGTCTGTACCGAGTCCCTGTGCCTGAGGGATGGAGGTCCAAGAGCTGCCGGCTCTCAACATCCACCCCATGAGGAGCACAGGGTGTCTTTATTCACAGCAGACTGGTGTGCAGCCAAACAGGGAGCTGGGCACGACGTGATTCTGAAAAGGCTGCTGTTTGAGAATTATGGATCAAAAATGTAAGGTGCAAGCATGGACTTAATTTGCACCTACACTGCACACGTCCTGTTTGACCTTGGGCAAATTACTAACATTGCAGGCTATTAGATTTCAATGGATTGGATTTCAAATCCAATGGATGGATTTAAAAAATCCAATTTTTAATCATTTTGCGTGTCAATTCCCCTTCTGCTGAATCAGTAACTACTTTCCTACTTTTATGAATTGCTTAGATACCAAGTGAACAGGAGAGGTAAGGATRGCAAAGATAACAAGTGATTAATGAAGCCACTTCTTGAAGATTTCTTGAGACTGAGCCCCTGTTTGCAACCTCTAAGAGCTTAACAATTTGGGCCCTTTCCTTTCCACTGCTCAGAAGTTCACAAAGTGTGCAGGAATTTAGCATTTTGAGGCATATAAATTTGATGAAAATTGGTCAACATTTCAAAAGTTGTTGAGAGAGCCAAGATAATGGATAGAGATACATGAGTGATTTTTTTTTCCTCTTAGAGAAAAGTCACTTTTTACAGGTTTCATCAGTGCAACAGCTAGCCAAACAAGTAGATCCAAAGGTACCACTTGAAGTTTAGATGTGCTGGCTACTCCTAGCCTGGTGGGGTTAAACACAGTCAGCAGCAACCTTTTTAAAATCTACCCACAGCAGAACTGACTTGTAGTAGGGCAATTTATCTGTTAAAACATGTCTAAAACATGAAGTAAAAACATTCCACAAGCACAAAAAGACCTTCAAAGTAAATGTGTAAGAAGATGGTCCAGACAGAATGATTTGAAGGATGAGAAGAGGTCTTGGCAGAGGCCTCTAACTTGGCCATGAATAATAYAGGAGGAGTTGGAGATGAAACTCTAATATCTTCTCTGCTTGGTTTTCGACAAAGCAATGCCATAGTTTTATTGAGATGCAGGCTGACAGGAGCCCTGCTTTGCAGCTGTGCAGTTATAGCCTCCTGGATAAAAAYATTTTGCTTTGATTTTGGCTCTTTTCTAAACAGGAGAAAAAAAAATCAATGCTCATTTCAAATGGAGGAGGATAAAATCATTTGGCTTTTCAAACCTTATAACAACACAAAGCGTAAAATGAAAAGCTTTGGTACCTCTAGTAACAGTTTAATTTGCTAACTTTTTATAGCTATACTTATGACATATTTGCAAGTATTGTTCACATGGATTTATTTGTTTTCCTCTGCATTTGGCTGCATTCCGTGATTATTATGTGTCTGTTTTCCACTACTGTTATCAGCTATATGAGAGATTGAATTTGTCCAGTAGCAGAAGCATGGTGAAAGATGTCTTACTTAATTCTGGTCTGCAAGAGGACAAGCAGATGCTTAATAGCCCTGCAATGAAACCCTACATCTCCCACAGGGAGAGACCAGCTCCRTAGCAGCTCTGATTTGGTTATTTTGGAGGGAGCACAAAGGACAGCTCAGGTGAAGAGGGGAAAAAAGGAAGCACAGACTATTACACAGTTTGGCTATTTTTGCAATGTTTCAGTTACAAAAATCCTCAGGCTTTGAGGACTGGTYTATGGGAGCTATGGAGGAGGGATTATCGAGGTCTGCACAACTCATTTCTGCTCTCTTTTGTCAGGCTTGCTTGTCATAAAGCTCATCTCCTCACYTGTCTCTGTATGTTTGAATTACATCACTGGAATAGATTCAGAGTTTTAGAGGTGAATAATAGAATCATAGCATCCTTAAGTTTGGAAGGGACCTCTAGAGATCATCTAGTCCAACCCCACTGCGCACACAGGGTCACCTAGAGCACGTGGCACAGGGTGGCATCCAGGCGGGTTTGGAAGATCTCCAGAGAAGGAGACTCCACAACCTCTCTGGGCAGCCTGTTCCAGGGCTCCGTCACCCTCACTGTTAGGAAATTTGACAGGGTTGATGCTGTTAAGAAGCTGTGAYATTTGACAGTATTTGGAGTTTCTTTCTTGCGGAGGTGGTTTCGATGCAATGTCAAACAGTGTCAAGGTGAAGGCCTCTACACCTTATAGTTGTGTTGGTACTATCACTAAAATTCTTCTCTTAGCTACGTGAATCTGCTACATGGGTTGGATCATAACTGTGCCTCTTGACTGTCAGTGAGAGACTGAAACTGTCACATTTGCAGAGTAGGCAGAGAGACAGATTCCTCCTRTCAAGGTCAACATGAAAGCTTGAGTTTGTCCAGCGTAAGGGCTGGGTAGAGGCTTGCTCTCCAGAAGGAATGAATTGCCAAATGGAGATGCCCGTTCTTCTCCGGTGACTGCAGAAGGGATTTGCATCAAGAGCTTAGGCAAGAGGCTGAACTTTTAAATGGCTAAAACAACACAAAAAGGATAGGTATTTCAATTACATTAACATTCAGAAAACAAAAGGACTRTGCCAGCTTTAATAACACTAAGATTTAGATGCTTTTGCATTCAGCACTAATAATTCTGTAAGTTAGATGATGTCACTTCACATACTTAATTTACTAAGGCAGGCCCTCTATACAGATCCACACAGAAGAACTGAGAAATCTTGGTGGGAACCAAAATCTGAGTGTTATTTTAATGATCGCTCTTAAAATAGCCACAGGGAGTGGGGAGTCAATTATCTCCAAAACAACTGAGGAACTGATCCCATTGCTGTACTGTTCAGATGATGGCAGCTCTATTATGGGGTTCAGCAGCCGTAATCCTGCACTAAATACACTTGCTGTAGGATACCTTAGTCAAGATTGAAGATCAGGCAAAATTCCTCACATTTCATCTTTATGAAGAACGTTATCAGTGAATATCTTAATTAAATAACCATTTTTATTAACAACTCAGATATTTTATAGATTTTTTACATGTTAATWGAATTTAGCACAGCTGATCTCTTAATATCAACAGCGGTGGTTTATGCAGTCTCTGCTATATCATAGTCCACTATTCGAAACATAAAGCAATGTGACACGTTCTCAAACCTTTCCTTTCTTCTACAGATATTTCTAATGAAACAGTCTTTGCTATCCCTCTTTTTAGCACAGCAGTTCTCAACTAAATTTCCMTGTAGATGGAACTAACAGTCAAGTTCAAAGCATATTTAAATCAGGAGCTAAATAAATAGGCTTTCAGGCTCCCAGTGACTTCAGTCAGCAGACATATATCAGGCTGCAACAGGGATTTAAGTTGGTGTCTGTACCAGGACGATATTACAGGACCCAGGGTGTCCTTGAACTTTTATAGTGCTGAAGGCTGCTCACCTCTGTGTGTTTGTGCTGTTGGAAAAGGACATCATGCAGATTATTTATGATGAGGCTAGCAGTGGGAATCTATATGTACTAAGCATTTTCTAAGTACAGTGTAAGATAGAGTCCCTCTTCTGAAGAACCTAAAAAGAGAAAAATAGGCAAATAAGGAAGGAAAAGTTCTTAACATATGGGCAAGGCATCAGGAAATCAGTTAGCAATAACTAAAATATACTGCATTTTCCTTCCATTCTTTCCTTCCATTTCTCATTCTTTTTGCTATATTCTCCTTACGTTTCAGTGACCCAACACTTGACGTCATATGTGGGTGCAATTCAGTCAGCTATGAATAAATTATAAGATAAATGATTTGGTCCTGTAAAAGTGTAATTTCTAGAAGAAATTTAATGAAAGAAAGGGCAGATACCTTCTGAATCYGCTCAGAAAACAAAAAATGTTTTAACACAGGGAACTGTAGGAGCAAATAAAAGACATTCATGGAGAAGCAAACTAATAAGGTAAAGAAGTAGATATGACTGGAGAACAAATGATAGGGCAAAACGGTAGCTCTAAATCATCAAAGAGGAAAGTTTTATAGGACCTTGCATTTGAGAGCAACTTGTGGTTCAGGAGAGCGTTTGAAGCCATAGGAAAGACCAAAAATGAGTTATCTTTTAAGAGGGCAAAATCAGGAATGGTCTGATCTAAAGAATAGTTAAGGAGCTCTCAGACTGCACTTGGAATGGTCTGAAGGTGATCTTAGTAAGGAAGCTGTAATAATTAAGGTAAGGGATGAGATAGGTCARTAAAACTGTAGGAAGAAGCAATAGATTTGGAAGAGTAGGGTGAAGAAGGCAAAATTCTTGCTTGAAGCGTCAATATTTTGTTCTGTAGTGACAGAGCCTTTGGATTACTATACCTAAAATTTACAAATGATTTTGGATAATTCTGATTTTTGGATGCTCGCTTTTGCGCGCTGAGACTTGCTAACATCTTAATAGCTGGACTTCTTGGAATTTTTTTCTATTGCTTCAGTGGGTCCTCACTACATGAGATCTTCRTTTCTCTTCCTAGTGGAAGGAAATGTGATTAGAACATAACTGCAATACAAAAAACCCAAAGCAAAYGTTACAAACAGTAACAAGGACATCGGCAGAGCTCTAGGCTATTTTTAAAACTTGTTTTTCAGAGTGACCGAATTGCCAGCTGATAGTCCCCRTTTGATGTAAACACTGAGATGGAGTTCGGTTCCTCCTCTCAGCCTGTGCTGAGAGTGATTTCAATAACCGTAGTTCTGAAGCTATAATAAGTGCTGAATACCTGTAACAATTATTAGCTTCATCATCACCATAATTTTTGCTAACATAGTTATTTGCAATATCTGTATGGAAGGCATCATTTCTAAAATGCCAGTGATCGTTCCCACAGTAAGTTCAGAGATTTTCTTTTTTTTTTTTTCTCTGTTTACAATCTTAAGTTATAATTCTTTGTAACAGAAACTTCAGCTGGCACTTGAGATATCACTGCAAAATGAAGTTATAGCGCAGCATCCAAAATRGGAGTTGCTCAAGTCCTCTGTGAAAAAAAAGCCAGGCTCTTAGTGGCAATGGTTCTTAAACCCCAAAACTCAGTTATTGTCCTGTTTTTCTTGCTGTAGGCCACTCATTATTGCTTTAGCACTCTGCGTTCTTCCCTTCCACGCGCAGCATCCTCCTTACTCACCCAGGGTGCAGCCCAGTAGTCAATCAGTGCAGCTGAAGAGTCATCCACCCAAACGTTAAGAATTGGCTTAGCATCCTCCCTGAACCTTTCAAACAAATGTCAACACTTGTCCTAAGCAAGATTAGATAAATTGCCTCAGTTTAAATCGTGACTGAGTAGCAAGTTGCACGCTTGCACGCGCAGAGAGAAGAAAGTTCTACAGTTTCAGCTGACGGTAGCAGCAGGTGTTTGTGTGCTGTGCTGTGCTGTGCTGTTGGTGGTTTATAGTGTGCAGGCTTTGGTTTAGCCCTTCTGGTCTTTCTTTAGGCCAGGAATTCATCGGGGCAGGCGCTTTGGGGCAGTATTTTACCCTTGCGGAGCACCACAACGGCAGGTCCCTGTCGGACATGTCCCCACCCGCCTCACGTAAACGAGGCGGGGAGGGAGGCAAAGGCGCGCGCCTCTCTCCAGCGACCGTTAGAGCGAGGCGCATCAACGGCCCGGCCGCACGCCAACGGCCGCGCGCCAACGGCCGCC
>PTEX01000047.1:3356042-3412347 GCA_003342815.1 Eudromia elegans
TGGAGAACTCCAAAACTTTGCCAGCTTTGAATTAGCATATGATGTTTTACAGGGAATTGTCATCATGTCTTTGTAAACGAAGAGTGAAAATTGTGGTTAGGAGGTTAGACATAGCACGGCAGTAGATGGCAAGTCCCCCCCAAAAAAAAGTCTTATCAGTTAAACTCATGAAATATGCTTATTGCTATGGTTGTGTATTGCTTAGTGTTTTTTTTTCTTTCTTTCTTGTTTTCTGATGCTATGAACATGAAATCCCAGAGTCTCAAATAAAGACACATGGGGAGCACTGCRTGTTCTTCTACCCCAAGTGGGGAAGACTTAAAAAAAATAGAATAGCCTGTCAAGCTGCCTAGGCATGTACTGTCAAGTCCAGTTGTCCTTGTACTTGAAGAGCAAGGCAGCTCCTTGGGACTGGTTAGGGAATGTTCCCTTCCCTCATGTAGCTAACTAATGGTTACTATTCTGAAATAGTAGATATACTTGATTTAACCCCAAGTTAGATCCTGAAAGCAACATGAGGATGGAAGTATAGAGTTTGAGGCAGAATGAACAGCCCAGTGTAGTTACATATGAACCTCCTTCCTGATGAGTGACAGTGTACCCACTGACAAAAACAGAAGTGAAGCCAGCATCTTTATGAGATGTTTTAGCCTTGTAAAGSTGACTCATTCAGGAGAATACGATTTAAAAGAACGTGTTGCTGGGCCACAGTCTGCATGAYCTGCTGTATCTTGGTTTCTTAGCTTAAGACACTGCTACTCCCTGCTGCCCATGAGAAAACTCTGACAGCCTCTTAGCTTAAACCTCAAGTAAAGATGGTTTAAACTATGATGCCATCAGAGCTAAGTGAGCTGCAGCTTTTGCCACATAAAATTTTTGCCATGTTTGTTCTGTAGCACTCTGGCTTGGTATCACCTCTAGTACTGCCTTTTGTTTTTCCTCCACATCCTCAGGCTAGATGAATTTTATGAGCTACTGTGTTTCCTTTTGACTTTTCCATTTGACTCACATTGGGAGATAAGGTTGCTTATCTCCCCTTTGGGGCTAGGCACCCAGTACATACTGATGGACCTGGAAAGTTCTCATAGACTTGGAACTGAATTTGGGTTGGATTCTACAAAATGAATCAACAAAGTATTGTTAAAGTCATTACTGATGATTATTTGCACTAATTAAGAGTCTCTGAATCCTGKGTAACTGTAAGATATATTGGGGGATACAGTTTGGTGGTCCTAGTTCTGTGCTGGAGYCCTACCACTGGTGGTGATCAATTGACATTTTTGTGTAGTGGGGTGAGAAATGAGGCCCTGCACACTTCTATTAATTCTGTAATATTTCCTGCGAATGTTTTGCCCATGTAATTTGCACTTGAATGTCTCAGGAGTAACAAAAACAAATGTGTCATAGTGCCCTGCGTATTGTAGAGCAGGCTTGAACCTTGTGGAGGTGGAACCATGGTTGACTACTTTGATTTTTCTTCTGCCTTGGACTGTGTCCATGAACGGGAGCAGTGCAGTGTGCTCACAGTGTGCAGCAMCGGCCTCTTTTATTTTATCTCCAGCCCCGTGTAATAGTTTCTCTCCAGTCAAGGCTTTCTTGGAGATACTGGGATTGGTCCAACTTCAGCACTCCTTGCTSTCTGAAGGTTGTCCTTCTGTTAAGCTCATCTTGCTTATTTTCCTATAGGATACCTTGCTGTCTGTTTAGTTGTGCTTGCAGAAAGTGAACCAAATATCAAAGAAAATCCTGCACTATCCYGACGATTGTGGCTTCTTCTACATACTGAACCGACAGATTATCTCTCCTCCCTCCCTTTTTTTTTTCTAACAGTTTAAAGCAATTGCATTTTACCTCACCTTCTCTGGATAAAATTTCATTTGCGATGCCTGGTGCTTTTTCTTTGATACCTGTCTCTTGTAATGAAGCCCTTTCCTGTGTGTAGAGTAAATCTTGCTTCTTTAATTTCCAGCTTCTTGAGTGCTGTATTTACTGTGCATTTCTTTTTCATTTCCCATGGGTTTTCCTCATTCTGAATGTCTGTATCATGTCTCTCAATACTTATTCTATGTCCTGTTTCTCCACTTTTACCAATTGTTAGCCAGATGTATCCTCCTCACAGAGCCATCCTTCAATTTATCAAGTTATGACTGACACCCTCTGCCATTTTTTCCTTATCCTCAGCTTAGTTTTTCTTTGTTTTTTGCCTTGAAGAAGCTCCCAGCCATTCCTTTCTTTAGTGTGTTGTCATCCTGTAGGAACTATATGGCTGTACGGTATTGATCACGTGGTCAGTGTCATTTGTAGTTAACGCACGGAACTGTGTGGCTGGCTGTGTGTTCCTGTAATGAGGTTGCTTGTCTCACCAGAAGTCACTGSTCCCAGTTAATTCTGGCTGTCACAGTGCGATTTGGCCCAGCACTCTCATTTGCTTTTTATCTTCACTTCTTCCTTTTGCATTCACATCTCCCTGGGAGAACCATAACAGAGTGTTGCAGGTAGAGAGATTTATGTCTGCCTTATAATGCCACACATCCGTTTGTTCCRTTGATGCTGGTACTTTGTGTAAGAAAATAATAATACTTTATTCTAGTCTAGTACTAAGCTGTGGGTTTTCAGCGGTGAGCTGAGACAAGCTTACCAGTTTCACATGTTCGCTCGCAGGCTCAAAGGAGAAGCATGATAGTGCACTGTCACCCCCTGTGTATTCTGGCACTGCATTCCCACTGTGACAGTAAGGAACTTCCTTAACAGGAAGGAACAGCTAACTTCCTTAACTCCTGCACTGTTTGCACAATCTTACATAGAACAAACATTTCTGTAATCCTAGCTCACAAAAGGGTAATGTATTTACTGTTTCTTGATCTTCTTTTACAACCATTTCCAGTCAGGCCTTTGTCAGAATCTATGTACATCAAGTTGGTTAGCTGTGTTGTTATGTAGCAAGGAAGTTTTGAGGGTCATGATCTGTTAGGCTACCCTACTTCACTCACCTCATGGAAATGCAGTGTCATCGTGTGCTGGGTTGCTGCAAAGAGCAGCAGAAATTGTTCCACTCTCATCCTTTTTGTATGTTGTGGGCCATCATCTGCAAAAAGCTAGTTTTACTAAGCCATGTTAATTTTTAATACTGACTAGTTTGGCARCAACTGGATTCTGTGTGAGAGGCCTTCCTGTGTTTCTTCGTCATGTTGTCTGTGACTCAAATGAAACTTCCATTGCAAAGAGATGTGCAGGAATTAATAARTGGCTTTAGTTGTGTTAGAGGCAATAAAGACATGGCCAGTGGCAGCAGGGAATAATGACCAGCACRGTAGCAGGAGATCCGGATCCTCTTCCCAGTATTCCTGCTGAATAATCCTTTCCACCTCAGGGTGCCCCAGGTACTCTACTTGTTCAAGGGAGCCTGGTGATACTTCCTCCCCTTGCCAGGCAGTTGTTTATTTAGTGACCAGAAAAAAATGTAGCATGAGAGTATTAATCACAGTTTACAGTGGCCACAGGTTGTGCAGGCAACAGGAGTTTCAAGGACAAAGCAGCTAACTTAGAATAATACTGTGAATATGATAAACCTCCACTTAGTCATAGCAGAAATCAGCTTCCTTTGTTTTSATCCATATTAGACATAGTATTGTGCTTACAAGGGAAAATCCAAAAGTAGTAGTGATGCTGGAAGGAAATGAACAAGAATCCCTGTTAAAACTTACAGGCATTGCAAAATACCATTTTCCATAAGCATTGCCTTTTACAAAGCTTTAGATAAAGTTTTAGATGAGGTTTTACTGGCTTTCACTATAGTTCATAGRTAGAGAAGCCTTGTGTTTTAAGTTTTTCATAAGTTTTTCACMACCTGATTAACTTAGCTCACAATGAAATAAAATGAATGATGGAAGTAGTCAAAAGATATAAAATTAATTTGGTATTAGTTATTATTTCTCTAGCTGAGAAGAGGTGTGCTGGAGTTTACCTTCAGGTCATACAACTAGTTCTGTTTAAGCTCGTGGAGTTTATTATGTAGATGCTCCAGAAATATTTGAGGTTAGCATGTGATGTTATACTCATGGAAAACATCCYCATTAATGCTAATTAGAGCGGCATGTCTGAATCCTGTATGGTTTACTGTAAACATGTCACAGTTACATAAGGAAAGAGGAAAGGTTGGAGACTTTCTAGGACAAGTAGCAATTGTCTCCWTCTGACAAGGGCTTTGATGGTGTGAGAACTATTCAGAAAATCTGTAAGCAAGCCACAAAGTGCAGGCGTAGGAGCAAAGCCAGAGCTTGAAAGCTCCATAACAACTTTTCATAACAATCCATGGAATTTAACAATACCCCGTTGAAAGCAATGAAACCAAACCCCTTTTTGTTGAACTGTGTTGCATGGATATTGARAAAGCAGAAGGAAAAGATGGGACTAGAAGTATGAATTCCTTCTTTTCCATGTTAAWTCTAAACATCCTGTCTTTTAAGATACTTCGCTGTTTAAGGATGATTTGCATGTTTTCTGCATTTTTTTTCATTCTGTCATCTTCAGTATTCATAATTTTACATTTTTTATTTATTTGGTTTAGATTTGTTTTCTCTTATCACTGGAAGATGCTTGTTATTCTTGCCATCACAGAAGATGGAAYACAAACAAGAAAGCCTTTATCACTTTCAGGATGTGAGACAGTGTTAAATCCAGTATTAAAAATGAGAGTGTTTAAAATTATAAACTTACATAGGTGAGAACCCTGTTATGATCTCCACTGGAACAACATGCAGTCACTGTACTAAGGTAATACTTCTAGTTTTGTTCAAAAATGCACAGTTCTTACCATATCTTAGAAATTCAACTACTTTGGTTTCTGTAGTCTAACTGGTTTGTCAGATTCCTTTGCTTTCAGGATCTGCATAGGTCAGGAACCCACCAGTGAGGAACTTTTTTCAGGGTCAAAATTTTGGTTGTTAGGGTCTACTACTGTATTTTCTGTGGCTCAGTGGTGCTATAAATTTCTTCATTCTTTTGCTTTCTTTTAAAGGGTTGCCCAGTATCTCCTCCCAGCTATGGACTCTTCCTGTATTTGCCACTCAAATGTGTTTATTTCTATGCCATGCTAAGTCTTGGCTGTCCAGTGCAATGGTCCTGATTTCAGAAAAAAATTGAGGATGTGCTTTGTTACTTGCATGTTTTTTATAGATTTTAATGGAGAGCTTAAGCACTAAGATTAGCTTATTCTGAAGTTTCTGGTCAAGCTTCTTCAGAATTAAGGAGTGAGGCCATTTTTAGAACCCCCCTTCTRTACTATCAGGATGTCACGAATTATGGCTTGGAGTAGGGAGTATKTCAGTGTTGAGTTTCTTGCCCTGAATTAGCAGCTCTTCACCTTCTTTATGATGCAAAGATGGTGATTTTAACCCACTCACATCAATTYCATTTCACCCGCTGGCTCAACTTGAGTGAAAAGCAGATTGAACAGCGTTGCTGAGTCAGTTCCCAGATATACATTAAGAGATTGAGCTGGAAGGAGTGAATTTTTTTACTTACAGCCTTAGTCTCTATGAGAGTTTTTCCACTGAGTCTAGAAAGTTTTGAATCATTTGAAAATGTGTCTTTGATTTGGTGTTGCATTCATGATTCCACTGTCAGTATTTCCTTGGCTAGTCATGTTTTTCCCATTCTTGCTCTGTTATGTAGAGGTTTGTTTAAAAGTTCTCAATAAGTTTGCACTGTCCTCTGAGAATGCAGAACTGTGAAGATTTCTGTCATTTTTTGACTTTTTCTTATGTTAATAGCATTTGATTTGCTGAGAATGGCTTCTCTGTTAAAACCTTTCAGCTTCTGTCAAAACCTGACAGCTTCCCTTTTTTTTTACTTTTTTTTTTTTTCTTCCCCTCTGGCATACTGAACTTCAGACTTAGGTTGGAAAGTTACCCAAAGAAATTTTCTATGTACATTACAAAAAAAACCCTCTCTAATGGATGCAGTTTTAAAAGTAAATATATATGCATATCATTTTTTTTTTTCTTTTATAGAGGATATAGGCTGGAGTAGTGTAGGAGCAACATTATTGACTGCATGCCAGGACTCTGTTAACATTGTTAACATTGTAACATTGTTAACAAATTCCATTGTCTGTGCCAAAACAGAGCATCCCAGTTTCTGGAAACATAGGTTATTTTGGCTAGGTGCAAAGTAAAGTCATTCCACATTACATTCTGATGTGCATCACATTCAAGCTATGGTTCCTTTAAATGGAAGAAGTCTTAGGTGATAAGATAATAAAGGCTGAATAACAAAATACGGTTAGAATTAAGGTAGTCTTCAGCAGTATGCCTAATAGATATAAGCAATAATATAATAAAGAAAAAGCCTTTATATTTACTAGAAAAAAAAAATCTCTAATAGATTTGTCAGTTTTGAAGCTTGAGGGGTTTTGAATTTGAGTCACAAGAAAACTTGGAATTCATATATCTTTTTTTCTGAATGTTCACAGTAGGATTCAAGGCTGACATACAACGCACAGTAATACCGCTCTTTCRGTGCCTTACTCTTGCTTAACAGTCTGTGAACATGGGATTCTTTGTGTATAAATAATGTGAGATTGGCCCATCTTAACACTGGCAACCTACCTCAGACATGGGCTATGTTCAGGTGTGAAGGGAGACATACCTTTAACCCACCTTTATACTTCTTCAGCCAAGGGTTGAGTCAGCCCTTGGAGCAAATGAGAGTAGCCAGAGGGCTGTGTTGCTTTGTGCTGTAGCCAGTGCCAGTGATTCTTGGCCAAGATCATTAGCGCACACTGTGTGAAGCCCTTATCTAAGAAAGCCCTGGCCCAGCATCTACAATAGCCAGCCCAGCCAGCCCTCCTGATGAGCTGTAAGGCTGCTCTAGCAACAGAAAATAGAGTGTGAGGTAGGTTAAAGATCTATCCTATATAGACACAGTGAAGTACAGCTTCTACATATCTTGTCTGAATTTCTCAGACATCAGAATCTTCAGTTCTGATCCTCAATCCCTTGGAGATATAGATACATTATGATACCGAGGAAGAACTTGTTCCTGTGACAGAGCCCTGGAACAGGATGCCCAAAATTGATTGTGGAATCTCCTCCTCTGGAGATCTTCCAACTGCATGCCTTTGCAGTTTTTTCTGCTCAGTTGATTGCAAGGCACCTTCTTAGTGTGAATCTGTGATATGATCCAAGTTAGAGACATTCATATTTTAAAGGCTTGTTTCCTTCTTGTTGTTGTAACCTGGATCATTTAACAGCTTTGTTATCCATCACTTCCAGATGTTTACATTTACATAACTGTGGAGGCAATGAAATGTGCTGAAAGGGCAGAAAGGAGCAAAGGTGAGAGAAGGAAAACCTGAAATGCTTTTCCATTTGAAAGCTAATTTAAGCATAAGGGAAGCCTTCAGTGTCATATGAAATAATCTGTGTTTCCCAGATGACTAAAGAGACTGCAAAACATGTCACGCCTCTTCATAAGCATTTTAAAACTAGAGGCATCCTCCAAACTGTTGGAGTCCAGACAGATGTTTTTAATTAGATTTTTTGTCAAAAATATTGTGAAGTTTTCTTTTCTTGATTAAGTACTGCTGTGTGATGCTTAGATCCCAGCTAAATCAGCACCATCTTTTGACTCAGAGCATCATTTCTAGATCTGCACAGTGAGTAGTTTAATGGCATGTGCTTTCTGGAGATCCCCAACTCCTATCTACATGGCCTGTTAGATCTCTGTGAGGATATTTTTGCAGAATGAGGCGATTCATATCCTGGAATAATTCTACTTGCAAAGCTGTATTATTTTCTTAACGGTGAGGGTGACAGAGCACTGGCACAGGCTGCCCAGAGAGGTGGTGGAGTCTCCTTCTCTGGAGATCTTCAAAACCCGCCTGGACATCACCCTGTGCCACRTGCTCTAGGCGACCCTGCGTGTGCAGGGGGGTTGGACTAGATGACCTCTACAGGTCCCTTCCAACCCTAGCCATTCTATGATTCTATGATTCTATGATTCTATTCTGTAGGATTTGTTGGGGTCCTCTTTGGTCAGGGCCTTCTGAAGCCAAGGTGTCCTTTCCCCTCACAGTGCTAGAAGTTACACAACCAGGAGTCTAAGGTTCACAGGCAGAGTCTAGCGGGAGTGAGAACTTTGCTTCATGAGGAAGTTATCTCCAGATAGGGAAGGGTGGAGTAAAATAACAGGCTTATCCCTCTTTGATCCTAATGATTTGTAAGGTCCAGCCGCCAAGTCAAGGAGCATTTGGCAGATAGTAGGGGATGCAGCACAGAGCAGCTRCCAGGCTCTGGATTGGGACTGATGAACCCAAAGTCAGCAAAAATACCCAGAAAGAGCTAGGTCTTCCTTTAGTGTTGGTAGGTCCCTACAGGCCTGCTGAAGTCATGCTGATGCTCACCAGCAAAGAAAGTAGTCCTGAGTGTGCTGGCTGTGAAGATTAGCCCAAGCTGCTCTATGATCCAGGGTCTGTTTATCAGTCTTGGTCTGAAGAAACGTACCTGCCAATGGATTTGGGGCAATCTTGATTCCCCAAGCTGAGACTATGCTAATTGCCATTAGTGGCTGGAATTCCTCTGAGTGCTCATGTGAGCAAACACGTGAGAGTCAGGGTGTTTTTTGCTGTGTCATTCTCTCCATGGCAGATTGCCTGAAAGGACAAGGGAGAGGCCCCCAGCACTAACAGCCCGACCACAGAACTCTTTCAAGTTTCTGCCAGGGGTTATGATTGCCTTTGGGTTTTGAGGCTACACTAAAGCTATGAGTGTCTAACAGAAGTCTACTTGTAGATAATTTTAGATATTTATATAAACGTCTGTATTGTCTAACTGCTAGATCTTTATCTAGTTTAAGATACATTTTAATGTGAACATTCCTGAGACTGTTGAAACTTGTTACAAGACTAAAGCCTGAGGCTTCAGCTGCTTTATGTACCCACAGAAGTGTAGCTTTGATAATGTATTGAAAAAAGTGATTCCTTCCTTGCGCAGATGGTGACCTGTGTTCAAAACCTCTGATCTTATCCGGGGTGGGAGGAGGGGTGTGGGGGGATATCTACACATCTGGATTCATGTAGGCTTTCCACAAGCTGGGATAGGTTTAGCATGACACGTCCCTAATACTGCCGTGTAATTGTTGAATAACTGTTTTGATCTTTGGAACTCTTCCAACAGCAGCAAATTACTTTGCCTGGTGACTTTGTGAGTTAGAGGAATTTTATCAACCCATTTCAGGGAGGGAAACGGAGACAACAAGGTTACAGACCAGTTTTCAGCGGCTCTGCCCCTTTGCATTTGTGTGCGCATGTGTGGGAATGCTGTTCAGATTCATGGGCTCACTGCCCAAGGGATGTGGGCACACTCAGGGAAGCTGTTGGTCTGAGTATGTTCGTGTGTCAGTCAGGATTTGCTCAATTAATGCTGGTTGTGCACTGCAAAATATGTATATAATTAAGTACAAATAAGGGGAACTGACCCATGTATTGGGAGTTAAGTATAATGTAACCCAGAGTTACGTGGAGGAAGGCAAAACTGATCTGGGCTTCCAGTCGTGTATTAGATTTTCTTTTCTGTTCCATGTCAAATCAAGTGCCACCAGAACTGGAGATGTTATGTTTTTCTTTCTGCTTATATATATTTTGCCTTTTCTTTAGAAGATATGTATATATTTCACCAGTATGCCCAGTGAAGAAGCACAGATCCTTCTCAAACTTCTGAAAAAAAATTAGGCAATTAAAGAGTATGAGCAATACCTTGTAGTAGAAAAAAATACATTTTTTTCTATTAAAAAGACTTTTTATCATTTCAGTAATAAACCTGAGTGAAGTGTTTCTGGGGAACCAAATGAAAGAGAAATATCAAAAGTTTTCATTGGTTTTAAAAGATATTAGATTAGAAAAAAAATTACAGGAACAACAGTGTAAAAAATATCATTTTCTGGATGACAAAAGTAAAAATTTTAACTTTCTTTCAAGGCTGAATCTTCCAGCTTAACTAGAGCAAATCTAATTTCCTTGCCTCATTCCAAGCATATCACTGGATTGGCAAAACGTCCTGAAATCCCTGCCAGTCCTCATAGGGGATTTCATTAAAGAGAAAAATATGGCAAGTCATCCTAACGTTGCAAATGACTCATCAGTTGCCCGAGGAAACGCTACTGAGACCAGCSTGCTGCCCGGGAGGAAGAGCGCGGGCGGCAAAGCCACTCCCCCGCCAATCTCCCTTGGGAGCGCAGCCYTCATAAGGGACCTCGGGCTCAGGGATCGTCTTCTCTCACCTCCCTTGTGCAGGGGACTCACAGAAGGTGCAAGAGGTGCCCTACGAGGCAGCCCCTGAAGCCACCCGGCCGGTGGTGGTTGTTTTACAGGAGAAGCCAACAGGAGATCATGAGAAGACTTTAAAGGTAAGGSTGAAGATACCTTTTATTTTTAACTCTGTAATTTAGTTTTGGCATTAAAAATAAGAATGTAGACTCTCTTACAAATTCTGGGAGCAGGAAGGAAGAGATCCATTCTCAGGATGGGGTCATAGTCCTGGTTTGTAGGTGCTCAACAAGTTTCCCCCATTAAATGAGAAGCAGACCTGCTCAAGACCCGTGCTGCTTTAGATAAGTTTTTAGGAGATGGCATCAGAAGAGAGGTTGTGATCTACTTAGTGCGGTCAAAACTGGTAATGCATTTTTGTGAAGAGTAAGTATGCTGAACTAACAAAGATGAACCAGATAGGAGGGAACTGTAGACATAGSAGCATGTGCATCATGGAGCTGCTGCTCTTGGTAGTTGCATCTGTGGGCTGTGCAGCAGCTAACTTGTGCCCACCCTTCRACTTCATGCTGGATTGTTAGCATTGGGTGAACAAGAAAAGAAGAGTAATTTGGGAATAATTTTGGAAAGGAACAGTGTGCTTTCTCTGGATTATATCCATAAATATGAATAAAGTGAAACTACATATCTTAGTACAGTAAGTATTTCTTTTTCAGACTTTTTTTTTTTGTTTGCGGAAGGAGTCAGACCAGTGTCTGTGATGCAAAAAGCAGAACTGAGCACTAACTTAGATTCAGTGGTAGGGGTCTATTACTGGGGTTATGGATGGGAAAGAGAAGAGGAAGGAAGACTCAAGGTATTTCTGGACGTGCTCACAATAACCACAGATGTTTTCTAAGTTTTGTTTGTGCAATGAACATGCTATCCAGGGTTATGAAAGACTAATACAAGTGTAACGTGCTGCCAACAGATGCACAATCTGAACTTCTGCTGAGATTGCTCTGCAATTTGGTGGAGCGGGGGCCCATTTTGTCAGTGATAGGGCTACAGTGGCATCAGTGCCTAGTGTAGTCACAGTTAAACAAYGGGACAATTTAATCCAAGAGGAGGGAAACAGCAGAATGCATTKAGCACAAATACAAAATGAAAGTAAGCTTAAAACAGAGAGAGACATTACTYGGCTTCTTTAGTTTTATTTACCTTAACCATCTCCAGTAGAACTGAATCCAGTGCCTAGTCAAACAAACAGAAATAAATGAATAAAAGTGATTGGATAWGTGAAGTGACTAGTTACTTTTTAATTACTTTTTWATTGCTTCTTGATTTTAATTTTAGGGTTTTATATTCTTTTCAGTTTTAAAAGTTTTATTGTTACATCAGCAGATACTCACTGGTTTATATCAGGTGAGGAATCTGTGCTTTACTCAATCCATACATTGTCCCACAGTTTGGAAGGCACGGAGAATTTTGTCAAGTCTTGATCAAAGTCTGAAGTCTSTATAAACTGGAGCTCCACAAAATGGGTACAAAGACTGATCTTAGAAAGGCTATGTGAAGATGAATGAGATTAACAGGGTGTTTTGTGGCATAGAGCTATCAAAATGTACTTCAGGACTTGGGGAGATGTTCTGTGGTAGTAGTCATGAAATCCTCAAAACCCAAACCTGTGGTGAAACTCCACTGATCTCTTTTGCTCTGCTTGATGGTAAGGTTAGTTACAATGCTAAACCAAAGTAAAAACATGCAGAGGCAGGTTACAAAAGTGTGTTGTTTTAGAAATCTTCATTCAGTTCTATTTGTTCATTTGTGAGACTGTAATTGCAGGTTATTACAGTGGTATATATGTTTCTGTATTTTCCTACTAATATATGCAGCAAAAGGGAAAAAACACTAATTAGGAAAGGCCAGAGCAGATTAAAAGAATAAAACAAATGAATGGCATGCCTCTGTCGGCATGTATGTATCTCATCCTCAAGTACATTGTGAAGAGGCAGTGAAGACATGGCGATGTGGAAAACCAGACTATGCCAGGAAACTCAAGCCACCAAAGAACAAGAAAGTTCATAATTCGGTATAGTGGGTACTGTGATATCCAAGAATGAATTAAGAAGATGAAAGCTGAAGATGCTAGTTAAGAGTAGAGCTCAGGAAACCCTGATGCACCTACATTCCCTTGTGACAATATTTGCTACTGAAAATACTCATTTTTGAGCACCATGGGTAATGTCTTAATGTTCTCTCACTTTTTTTTTTTCTCTCTCTCTCTGCAGGCACATAAAGAAGGTGATCTACAGAAGCTGTTGGAAATGAATGGGCAGGTGCCCCATGCCTATGACTATGACCTCATTGTCATTGGTGGGGGCTCAGGTGGTCTGGCTGCTGCCAAGGTATGAGAAAAACAACTTAGAGTTTTCTTGTAAGTAGGCGTGTGATGTCCTGAGGCAGCTTGGATATGTAGGAACATCACATTTATTAAAAGCAGGAGTTCTTTTGAAGTTGACCCCAATAATATTCATTTCCATATGTTCCAAAGAAGAAAAGTAAAAATGTCATGGGATGCATCTCAGTAAAGTGGAACTTGGTTCCCCTGTATTCCCACTACTGGGAGATGATGATGTTAGAAAGCAGCATGGAGATACCTCAACAGTGACTTTTATTAGTAGTTGAAATAAAATTTAAACTCAACTAATAATTGAAAGAATTTTAAAAACTTTTCCAAATTAACATCAAAGGGTTTTTAGTTTCATCTGATGTTAATACATTCTCGGAAGTAATTGTATATATTGTTTTCATTTCTGACAGTGCTTTTTAGGTAGTGGGATTTTGTGCAATATGTGAGCCTACACAGCTACCTAAATGACGACTTTGCCTCTAAAATAAGAAGAGTCAGGATCTCACCCTTCATTTCTAGGTTCTGGTACTTCCTGCCTGCTGCYGAGTAGTTTAGGACTTTGGCTGAGCTGTTCCGCTTAGAAACATACTTAGAATTGATTGAAGAATCAAGTGCAGATTTTACCTACTCCAACTCTTAGAAATGTCATTATTCCAAATAATTGAAATTTAGTGTAATTCAGTAACTCTTCCTTACATATATATTTAGGGACATTTTACCTCTTCTTGCTGTAGCAAAAATATTTATCTAGAAATGAATTGGGAATTCTCAGGAAATTGCAATTATCAAGATCAAGAGCTGAAACTGAAATGTTTCTTTACATAAGAGACATTCCTGATTTTCTTGAGACATAAGGAAGGTAATTCAAGGATGAGACAAAATGAGGAGAAGATGTTTCCTTGTATTTTACTGGATTTAAACCCTGACCCGTTGGAAGAACTTTGTTTTAATGACTGAGTGCAGAGCTGGGAAGTAGTTTGCAATGTGCAATAAGTCCATGATCTATTCTGGTAGGTTTATGGTCTCCCATTAATAGGGGCACTATTGCAATGGCCTGGGATAAAAGATAAAATCTAGAAAAGTTAGGAGAACCTGCAAAGATAAGTAGACATGAAATTTGAGGGAATGAAGATGTTTTAAGAAAAAAAGAGAGCAACAGGAATAGAAGAGAGTAACAGCTTGTAGTAATGGCGTTAAGGAAACTGATTTGCTTTRGTTTATACATACATTAGGCTGTGAGGCTACAGAGTGGTGTTAACTGTCATTTCTCAGTCCTGAGTTAGAAAAGGTTTGTAGCTAGGAAGATAAATTGCCTTGTTCYTTCAGTTTAGTTTAGACAGCCCACAAGAATAGAGCAGAAGGTGGTAGATAATAAAATCACCATCATACTCAGTAGTAACATGTCTATTTTAAGTCAGTTTCATTAAGTTGAAGTGAAATTGTCTTACCTATAAACTTCTGACTCATACTTATTTTTGTTTTAAGTGAATTACCATAGATGGTTTTAAAGGCAAAGCAAAACAGAACCCCAGTTACACATGGGCATATGGGCTGGCTGCATTCAGGCCTGTACCAGTTCAGCTAGGCTGTTCAGAGGCCTGCCTTGCCTCATGAGGCAGGCAGCTTTGCATCAGCTGGCTTCCATTTCCTCCCTGTCTGTGCTCAGAACTTGTTATTTTCTGGGCATGTCTGCACAGCGAGTACAAGCACATCCAAACTGGCACCCAAACCTGACCACAAACCCAGACCAAAGCACCCAGCCACTGATATCAGCTCACAYAGAACAGCTCCAGCCCCAACAGTCTTGTTGTCTTCATGCAGCACTGATCTGAATACAGGAAGATTTGAAAGCCTGTGGGTCAAGGCTTTTTAGTGGGAGTATCTCACTGCATGGGTGTTGATTATATTTGTTTGTGAATTTTCCTCATGCAAATGTCAATACACTGCTACACTGCATTATGTAAACGTGTAGCACCTTAGAACTTRTGTTAGCCGGGAATCTGAGAGTGCTCACTAGTCAGCTAAGCCTGGTGAAGCCCTTCTGGTGCCTGTGTGAGAGGTGGCACATGAGGGAATACACACCTCAGGCCACGGGTGCCTCTCTGGGGAGCTGTCTCAGAAGTTCTGCTAATGCATATAAAYGGGCTTCCCGGCCCGCCTTGAACTAGAACTGGAAGCAGAAACCCAGCAGCTTATTAGTTTTCAAAGTTGTCTATGGTCTGTGTTGTTTGTAATACATGATTTATACTTTGCATAAAATAAGATGTATTTAAAATTGAAGTTTTTATTGTTCACTACTTGGATTAGTAAATATTACTAGTAATAAACTGTCAGCTCTTCCCAAAACAACCCCAAGACCTCAGGGTAATATCCTGTGCCTGCAGTTTTAATTGCCTATGTCTCTAAGGAACTCCTCATGTGATAAAACACAGATAAGGTTACTCCAGGTGTCCAAGTTACTTTTCTATGTTTCACTAGGGATTTGTTGCTGTGCTTTCCCAGCAGTGTAGTATTTACTTAAATGACTTTCTCAGGTACCAGTTTATTGCCAGTGATTTTGCCTTTCTCCTAAAAAGTGCACAGGAAATAAYGGAGCCAATATAGAAATTCCCATTCTCTGTATCATGTACACACACTGCCTATAGAATTGATAATGAAACTTGGGGGAAATGTCTTGAAATAAACCGTCACTTTCCTGGTAATGATGACATCTGCACATCCTGACAGTAAGGGCAGCTTATCACAGGCTGACTAGTCTGAAGAGCAAGAGTTGGTCCTGAAAGACAGATTGATCTCAAAATTGAGCATTCCTCCATACTGCAAGGAGAAAGACTGCTTAAACACAGTTATAGTGCTTGGCCACAAGAGCGCTTGTGTCACTGAATAATATGGTTTCAAATAAAGGTCCCAGACACTATTTTTGAAGTGAAAATTGGATGAATGAAGAATTTGTTAAATATATTGAACGTAAATGGTATGTTTGGAAATGCTGTAAACAAAATGACAGGATGGAGGAGAGGTTTGATTCTCTGTCAGAGTCCTCTGCATGACAGCTGGTGCTGTGCTGCTTGTGAAGCAGGGTGAATGCCTGTTTTTGCCTGTTTTTTCCCTTTCATCTTTTTTTTTCCTACTGAGTGAACAGATTAATTCTGAAGATTAATGACTGTCTGGCTGTGCCCTTGCAAATCATGCATTATTACTTAATTAAAAGTCATGATGCTTTTCAGCAATGCATGATGTTATCATCTACTTCATTTACCCTCTAATATTTAAATACATGTTTTATTTAATTTATTTTGCAGGAGGCTGCCAAATATGACAAGAAGGTGATGGTCCTGGACTTTGTCACACCTACACCTCTGGGAACATCATGGGGTAAATTTCTCTCCATTGCAAATTTGTTATAAAGGACCATTATTTACTAGAAAACTCTGATTCTCCTTTGAGACCAGGCACACTTATGTGGAGAACACAATCTGCTCCTTTCTCTTAGGTCTTGGAGGAACTTGTGTGAATGTGGGTTGTATACCTAAAAAATTGATGCACCAGGCAGCTTTACTGGGACAAGCCTTACAAGATGCACGGAAATTTGGATGGCAGTTTACAGAAGAAGGTACAGAAAGATAACTTTTTTTCCAGTTTTGTCATTTGTATAAAAAACCCAGAGAATGTTTTTCATAGTCAAGTGCTTGATGCATTTAAGCATGTTCCAGTTTTAGCAAAGCAAGACAGTTTCAGAGAGACTATACATAAACTTAAGTGCTTTTCAGATTTAAAGATTTACAGGTCACAGTGCTTGCTGCTTTGCAGCATTTGATCTGTTTTTAATAATTTATGATCTTACCAGTATTTGATAAGACTGGGTTGTGGATAAAACCAATAAAATATTACTCCATTTCTGCATGTAACCCTGTATTCAAGGGAAGAACCCAGTACATGCTCTGTTAGCAACTTTCTTACAATTGCAAACAATGATTTCCTTTACCTCAGTTTCCCTCACTACTACATAGACAGATTAACTTTATTTATTTTGTCACTGATGTGCATGTTTATAGGATTGGGATTTAAGTAAATAATTCAGTATAGGGAAATATGCAGAAGCACCTCTCAGAGATGCATAATCTTCATTTGTTGAGCAATGACAACCAATCGCAGCATTTGTCCATAGGAAAATATTGATAAGGGGGTGCATCTAAGTGATTCATTATTCAAAGACTATGGCTATGCTAGTAAAAGGGAAAAATATGTCTAATGACCGGCAAAACCATACCTGACTTTTTAGTCATATGATCTGATTGTGTGTGACTTTTTGTGTTGTCTATGCTGCTGTAATTCTTTGAATTTCAGCAAAGAAAAAATTTATCTTTTTTCCATCTTACTCCAAGGCAATCCTACTGAAATTCAAAGCTGAATTCAGCCTTGAATTTCAGTAGGATTGCCTTGGAGTAAAATGGAAATAAGATAAATGTGACCAGTTTGTGACCAAAGATGTGTCTGGAAATACAAGGTTGCCTATAGAGGAAAAAAAAAAAAAGAAAAAAGCAGAGAGGGAGTTAAAAATGGAAAAATACATCTTTATTTTCTTTGTAACAGTCAAACACAGCTGGATGACTATGACAGAGTCTGTTCAGAATTACATTGGCTCACTGAACTGGGGCTATCGGGTGGCACTGCGAGAGAAGAAGGTCACCTATGAGAATGCATATGGAGAATTTGTTGGACCACACACAGTTAAGGTACTACCTGCCTATGTGTGCTGGGTCTTCCTGGACTACTTTATCAATAAAGACACTTCAAATGCAATATCCTTTCCCATGTTAGAACTAAAAAGTACTCACTTCAGACTCTTTACTTCATCCACAGGCAACAAATAAAAGAGGAATTGAGAAACTCTACACAGCTAAGAGATTTCTCATTGCTACTGGTGAAAGACCTCGTTACCTGGGCATTCCTGGAGACAAGGAATACTGCATTAGCAGGTAAAATAGGGAGAAATATGCAATAATTCATCGTGTGCAAATACTCAACATACAAGATAGAACAATGAAGTAAGAACAGGGCTGTTTTCTTGCTGTGTTGTTTTTTTATGTAGCTTTTCTTTGAAGTAACATGAGCAGAGGAGAAGAATGGTAGGCAGATATTGAGGTACTGAGAACCCTGGTATCTAGTAAAGACTGCAGGGCTGTGGGTAGCTGGCTAAGATGGTTCTGTTTTTAGACGATAACACCAGCAGCAGAGACTGCTCTAAATCATACGTATGCCCATCATAAAATTAATTCATCAGCTTGGTCTCAGTTGCATTGCATACCCTTTCTCTCTGTCCTTCATGGTGTGTTGCTGTTCACATATTACAGTTTGCTTATAATGAAGAATGCTCCCTGCTCAGAGAGAATCTCTTGCTCAAATGTCAAGGAAAAAGGGGCTTCCATGGTAGTCCCTGTTGTGAAGCCAGTTGAAACCTACCCATGTTCAAACATTTTGTCAATCCTGGAACTCAAACCATTTTTTTCCCAGCCACTCAGTGGGATGAGCTCAACTTTTGGGAAAAGTTGCTTCAAATGTCTGGTTAATTGATGAAGCAAAGCGAAATAAGCATGGTTTTGACAAAAAAGAAAAAGAAAGGTGATATGCATGTGAAACATTTTCATTTCAGACTAATATTTTTACCTCTTAAAATCTATAATCTGAAGTTGAAATTACAGGCTTGCAAATCCATATCAAAGAAATAAATCACTGGCATAATCCTTGTGAAACCAAAATATCCTTTTGCATGTTTTCATTGCTAGTAAGAAGGGCAATGAAATTGGATGTATCAGATAATACCACTCCTAAGGTGCTGCTTTAAAAGAACTTTAAAGTGACAGGGTCAGAAGCTCCAGAGCTAAGGAATGTCAGACCAAAGCTGTCTGTATAATCTTAATTAGGTTCCCTGGGGAATAGCAACTATGATGTAACCTTTAATTACACTGTCACATGCTGTTTTGTTCCACAGCAACATTTGCAGAAAGCGTTTTACTTAGCCTCTGCAATGAGGCAATGGGTTCCTGAGAGACGTTTGTTTCAGATGCAAAGCTCTYGAGAACTTAGTTGCCAGACAAATGTTTGCTGAACAAACAGGACTCCCTCTRTCACTCCCTGTTTCCCTGAGAATCCCTGGCTTCACAGTCTAGTTCCAAAGCACTTGGATATTTCAGTTCTACCTGTTATGGTGATTTATGTTAATTTCTTTTATTGATGGGGTATATTTGGCTCTGTGTATAAGGTTTTGACAAGTA
The DNA here is from genome assembly GCA_003342815.1 of Eudromia elegans. Taxonomy (NCBI): domain Eukaryota; kingdom Metazoa; phylum Chordata; class Aves; order Tinamiformes; family Tinamidae; genus Eudromia; species Eudromia elegans. The sequence goes on from PTEX01000047.1 coordinate 3,374,974, forward strand.
TATGTCTTCAAAAAAATAACGATGGCATGTTTCTCTACATATTGAGCCACTTCTTTGCAAATTGTACCTCTGAGCAGTTAAAAAATTATTTGCAGAAAGATTCAGAGAAAAAAAGAAACATTTTTTCAACTATTTATCATTTTATATTATAAAAGCCCTTAGCATTTTTGGTGATTCACAAGTTTTCATACTTATTTTTATGCTCCTAATAAGAAGCTTTAAATCAATGCATTTAGTCATGTATTGATCTTTTATTTCAGTTAATTTTCTAAAAAAAATTTTGGAGAGTAATAATAGCAGTAGACTCCTACTCATGAAAAAAAAAAAAATAGAAAAATATAAAGAGCAATATACTCTTTTTTTTTTTTCTCACTTTATTTTACTTTTTCCTTTTTTTTTTTTTTTTTTTTTTCCCAGTGATGATCTTTTCTCTCTGCCTTACTGTCCAGGGAAAACCCTGGTGGTTGGAGCTTCTTATGTTGCCCTGGAATGTGCAGGATTTCTGGCAGGTCTTGGATTAGATGTGACTGTGATGGTGAGGTCCATTCTTCTGAGAGGATTTGACCAAGATATTGCAAACAAAATTGGTGAATATATGGAAGAACATGGAATCAAGTTTATTAAGCAGTTTGTGCCAATCAAGGTAGGCTGAATCACATGGCTGGGATTGAAGGATAGCTGATTSTAATGTGATTGGTTACTTACTGTAATGTTTTAAGTTATATGTTATTTTACTAAATACAAAAGTTAGATTCACAATACAGRATCTGCTACAACGTAGGTTAACTTTTGTATGTTTCAAATTGAGTAAGCCTGTTAAAGTGCATAATTAGAAACACAAGTTAGCCTTATTAAAATCATCTGAGATTCCAGAATTCGTTGTCTTTATCAAAATTAGATTGCTTAGCATGTTGTGCATTAAAAATCTTATTGTGCTTGCTGGTCCTGATTCTGCAAATGCTGAATGTGCTCCGATTTTTGTGATTGTCCTGTTGGCACTGGGACTGTTTGCAGGCTCAGAATTAAGTAGGTTTGTAATTTTCTGCAGGACAAGAGCCAGTGAAGCACAAATAGTCCTTTTTTGTCATTGTCAGTTCTCAAATTCTCAACCAATTCCTACTGCTTACRTTGCCCAGTCTGAGTGGACCATTCTGAAAAGTAGAAGGCCTTTATAGATACACRTTGATATCCTTGGCAGAATTTTGGAAAGCTTACTTAATTTTCCTTGCTTTCAGTAGGGAAACTTGTGCAGTTAGTTATATATATCTACAGGCCAATGCAGGCCAAAAAGCAGATTAGATAAGCTCTGGACCTTAATGTAAAATTGCCTTATCAAGGACTTCAGAGGRTGCTAGCAGTATTTTTCTTAATGGTTTTTCACAATGATTAGTGCTTAATTATAAAATAGGAAAACTGTATTAAGTGATTTTCCATTTGGCRTTAAGCCAGAGTGTTAGAGTTTAACACTTAGGGAATTAAAACTTTAAATAGAATGAAGTCCATTCCTTTTCCCCCATTAGCAATATCAATAATCATTTAAAAATGCACTTATCAGTGCTGTTCTGCGGATATGGCCTCTCTCAAAGTATGAGATTTGCTGTGAGAGGTCAAAGTGGGTGTTTCAGGGAACTTTATGCTCTTATTTGTGTTTATGTTGTCGAAATGCCATGGGGTATGGAAAGCAGAGATGAATGTCTGTCTTTTAAATGTTTCAGATTTAGCACTTGTGTGTGTTTTATTCAGTCCCTTCACTATGGGCCATTGTTTTCAATGGGAGTAGAATATTTGACCATTATTGTAGTTGAGAGTTCTCAAACATAAATTGCCGTTTTTAGCATGCTTTTTCTTCTTCCCACCCCCTTTTCACCTTTTCTTCTTTTCCAGTGTTGTTTTCAGTTATGCATATTGTGCTTATTAAGGAACCTTAGGTGGGACATTTGAAGACAGAAAATGAATTATTATAAATAAGGCTTCCTTAGAATAGGAACATTTAATGTAGCGATCCTTTGAAGATGGCAGAACAGTACAAAAGGTGTGGGGGATTAGTTAAAAGAACACAAGRGAAACAGAATTTGATTAGAAATTTTCCTTTTTCTACCACCGAATATTCAATATATATTGAAGTGAAAACTAGGGCAGTTGTTGAAGTGCACATTTTCTCCCGTAGAATGAACACAAAGTTTCACTGGATGGTTTTGTGTTAGACACACATATCTCTTGTGTGTACGGTCGACCATAGGAAGCAACTAGTTTTACAGCTTTCTGGAATTGAGAGAAGGGCTCTGCTTKAGGATATTTATTCCCATCCTCATAGTTCTGTGAAAATTAATACTATGAAAGAGAACCCAACTATATAACTTCAAATTGCATTTGCTTGTTTGGTTGATCACTTATCGGGGGAAAAAAAATAGTATTTGGAAAAGCCTGTGGCATCAGTCTTTCTGCTTTTTGTGGTGCTGGTGGTTGTTTTTATGAGCCATGATTGAGTTGTTATCAACAAAGCAACATGGTGCAACTCATTACTTTGCTTTGCTGGAATAGGCTCTAATGCTGCAGCTACAGGATTCATGGCCTAAACTGGGAATAGTTTTTTCAACTGCCTCTATGCTATTTTGATTCTTCAGCTTCGTAYGTTGCAGTTGTTTTTCAGCCCTTTAGAGCCAGCTGCTGCCCTCTCCTGTAAGGCAGGGAGTGCTGTATRTGCTAGACTGAGTCATTTTAGCAGGGCAAAGGCCTGTCCTGCCAAGGACGTTACAGGCTTATGTGTGAGCCTGAAGTTAGGAGCCAGCCATCAACATGGCATTTAGGAGCTGGAGGTTRTTGTGTTTCTTCTAAGAATATATGCAGAGAGATAAAACTAATTTTTTAAAATATGCAAGTGAGCAGAAATCCAGAGGAAGACTACAAAATTTTTAGAGGGAGTGCTTGAATTTTAGGTCATGATGAAAAACATTTACTGTCAATGGTAAGTGGTGGGACAAAGATGTATTTGGATATGTTTATGTGAAACTAAAAAGTTGTTTTCAAACACCTCAGGTTGAACAGATTGAAGAAGGAACTCCTGGAAGGTTGAAAGTTACAGCCCAATCCACAGTGGGGAATGAGATCATTGAAGGGGAATACAATACTGTGAGTTCATTGCAACAAACCTGTGCATGTAAAGAAGAACATGGAATACCTTCCATTTAACATTAAGATTTTGTGGGTTGCTTTTATCTATAGATTAAATTTAATTTTTTAAACAACTTTTAATCATTACAAAATGCTGATTGCATGCAGTCAAAGGGTAATTTGTGAGAAGTTTCAAAGTCCGTTAACATAAGTCCCAAGTACCTTATCAAATCACTGCAGAGGAGCTTGGTCATATAAAATTCCCTGCAGAATTTGTCTCCAAGGAGATATTTGTCATAAACTATAAGTAATRATTTATAATAGCTTTCATAGTAGCTGAAACCCACTGTTCTGGAGCTACCGTAACAATGACCCCCTATAAGAACTAAGCCCAGTGTCATGTTTTCTCAAGATCTGTTGTTGATGCAGCATTTTCATGAAAACATCTAATGCCCTGAGGCAAGTCAGTGAGAGAGAACTTTATAACACACCTACAGCAGTAAAATAGCACTGCATGCATGGTGCGAGTGCATAAAGGTAGGCTATTATGTGTGGGACTGGCTGTTTGCAGCACCTCTCACCCCACTTGTTTTCAGCCTTGATGCTGAAAGGATAAAAGTTGTGAATATTTTTTTATATATACATATATATAGAGAGAGAGAGAGAGAGAGAGAGAGAACGAGCTGTTCAGAAAGCACAAATGTAAGCACTGCAAGGCTGAGATTTGGTAGTATTCTATGCCAGGGACCTCATCCTCCTTCACGGTGCTGCACTCATTCCGTAGCAAGGACATGGCCTCAGTGCCCAGGAGGAAGCTCAACAGCAACAACAGTTACTGCTGGGTTTGGTCTGTGGTAGTGAAAGTTTTTTGACCTACAAACCCAGGCCAAAGTTTTTTGACTTACAAATCCAGGCCATCTTTCCTTTAAGGAAATACCTGATTTCTCGATGCTATTACCTCTTTCCCTCCAATGCTGTCACTCAGTATAGAAGCTGTGTGTGACTCATATGAAGATTRTCAGCTTTGAGGATCTAGCCTGTTTGCTCAGCAAAGAGACTTGCGTCTCCTTGAGCACTGTTCTTGGGTGTCAYGTGCAGAGCTCGGCATCACTGCCCGGGCTGCTGGCCAAGACTGCAAGCACCTTCCCTCTGTGCAGCACGCATTTGAATTTGTTGTGCTTGTTAATTTGTGTGCAAGTAGGTGGGATGAGTAGCAATCCAGCCTGGTCTGCCTGTCATTCTGAACAAACACTGCGTTGGGTGGAGATAATGTTCTTTGGCAGTCACTTGGTTGAGTGCCCACGCAAGTAAATGRTGATGTTTCCTGATCAAAGCAACAGTCATTTTACATCTTTTTATTTGTATAAGGACCTGAGTTTTCTTCCTGAAAAAGTTTTTACTTTCAGAGCAGTTTATGGTCATCTTTTTGGTAGGAATATGGCGTAACATTTAAKTATGAAAAACATGAGGAAATAAAATAATCTGACCCTAGCTGATTTGTTTAGAAAACTCTTGAGGTGTTTTYCCAAGAAAAGATATTTGCTTATATTTAATCTCAAATAAACCCTGGTACTGTTAGGTCGCAGTGAGAGTGTGTCTTACCTTGAACTCTGGGAAATGTGTAGTGAGTAAGCAACACATTTGTCTTAATATGACTGGGCCAAAGCTACTAATATGTGATTAAAATGGTAGATAGCAACATGCAAATGCCCTTTGGAGGTTTTAGGAAAGTAACAGGAACATCGCTGTTTTGCAGGTGTTGCTGGCAATCGGAAGAGATGCATGCACAAGAAAAATTGGTTTGGACAAAGTTGGAGTGAAGATCAATGAAAAGTAAGGACATATCTATAGAGTACAGACTGCTGAGCGTGTGTCGTTTGCTCTGACAGTGGAACCACATGAACATTCAGTTGCTTTGAGGATTTTTTTTTCCCTTGTTTGCTTGTACTTGGATAGGAGATTATTTAGCAGATAATAGCACTTTGTCACATGTGGGTTTTTTTGATATTGAAATGCCAATTCCTAAATGCCAAGAATCAAAAATCTATTCTGTCTAGGTTCACATACTGGAGTCTACCTGCACTGACTGGGTGTTTTAAGCTTTGCTGGCTGTTCCTTGCACTCTTGCAATCCTGTGTTCATGTTTTTATATCTACCACCTTTTGGGATATAGATTCATTTGTTCATGCAAATTAAATGAGTTCTTTTAATGTGATGGATTTCGTTATTTAATGTAAATGGTGATATAAGTTTATTTTGGAATATAAGGTCAAAGTAGCATTCCTTAAGCTTAAACTTAGTGATGCATTTTATTTTTGGAGGAATTCCTTTTTCAGTCCTAAAGCAGCCACTAGAAACAATTTGTTTCTGGTAGAGAAGAATTTCACATTTGATTTTGTGAGGTGACTGTACCAGGAAGTGTACCTCCTGGTAACTTTGCTAATATTGGTAATTTTAAACCGTCTAGACATGAGGGACCCAGACTGAGCTCCCTTTGAAGGAAACAAGCAGGACCAAGAACTTGGCTTGAACTTGGCTGTGAGGGGAGAGCTTGTATGTGATCACAGTAACTAATATGGCTCAAGGGGATTGTTGCAGGTTATGAAAAAGGGATAATTTTGATTCAGCCAAAACTGACAGTCTAGCAGAACAGTCCTGACACCACAACGACCATTACCAGCTTAGTGGAATAAACCATAAAATTCTTAGTGTAGGCTATGTATTTGTTAAAGAGAGCAAAATCAAGGAAATAGGCTTTTAATATGAGAATCACCACCAACCCTCCTAATTTCCTAGGTAACTGTGTGACTATTTCTATACCTGTGTTTGTAGCTGTCCCTTTTACATGTGTTTCTTGCAGTAGCTACTGCACTATTTAATTTATAGGAAATATTAATAATTAAAAGCTTCCATTAGTTCAATACATTTAACACTGAAAAGCTTACTGATTGTCCCTTGGGTAAGGTATCTAACAGCATGGCCTGTCTCTATGTAGTAGCCTATAGAAACCTGAAGGCCAAGTCTGTAGAAACTACTGCAGCTGGTAGGCTGGAATTTCAGCAGTAGAGAAATGACTGGGAGAATGTCTCTTCCTGGGATTCCTGGAAGTGGCCAGCACACACCTGCTAGTAAAGTATGCTGAGGAAAGGATTTATGCATCATCGAAGAATTAATTCAGGACATGAATCAGAGCTTCATGAGCTACCTCTTTATCCAGTGGGTAAATTTCTGTAACTTTTGTAGCGACACTGTTCTGCACTAGTTTGCATTCTTGTCCCAGATTGTAAGATTATGAACACAACTTCTTTTCTTGCATTTCAGATGCATGTTTTTCTCTCTTGCAAAAATTACTTACCCCTACAGTCTTCACAACAGAATATTTTTTTATATATATATATATTTATTCTTGTTATTGCCAATTGTAGAACAGGAAAAATCCCTGTCAATGATGAGGAGCAAACAAATGTGCCATATATCTATGCTATTGGAGATATACTTCAAGACAAGCTGGAACTCACGCCTGTGGCAATCCAGGCAGGAAGACTGTTGGTTCAGAGGCTTTATGGGGGTGCAACTACTAAGGTAAGTAACCAGTTGCCACAAACCATTCTCTCAGTGCTCTAATTTTAAGTGCAGTGTGCAAGTTTGCTTGTTTATGGAAAACTTGTAATAGGTTTTTAAGGATTAGCTTCAATGATTCCTTTAATTTTCTCCTCCCAAAGATATTACTGCAGATATGTTCTTATAGCGTAGGCTGAAATTAATACCTTATGGATTCAGTAATAGTCTCTTCTTCCTAGTAAGATATTTTATTCTTCTCTCTAACTGTAGCGATAATAAAATTACTGAGATCAGTTAACGGGTTTTAACAGTGCTGCCTTCTCCATAAATGTCAGCAATCACCCCAGTTTCATTAAATTCATTAACTCTAATTCACAGACAATTTACTAGCTCTTACCTGCATTCCCTAAGCAGAATGTAGAAGGGTTTGTGATGCTCTTAACTTTCAGTTTTATTTGCTCTGATATTTTATTTCCCATTCTGTCTTTTCTTTGTAATAGTGCATAGTGAATTCTATTGCAAATTAGGTGTGGAGACAAAGAAGAGTCAAATGTACTAACAGATGAACACAATTTTCTACCTGAGGAATTGAATTAATCAATTAACTGCTTACCTTGTATATTAGCATTATTGTGGCTTCAGTTGAGCCCTGCAAGTGCAGTAAGATTAACCTGRTACTCATATAACTGTATTTTTAAACCTGAAAGAAAGGAAGGTGCCTTTAAAGAACTATTATCCATGCACCTATTGGTGTAGGTATTCATCTCACCTTCATCACCATAGGGCAGGGCATAGGTGTTAAAGTTTTCTCTGCGGAGAGAAATCATATCAGCCTTGGTTGTCAGCCAGATTTGGAGCTTAAGTTGCTTATTTTTCATATTGCAGTAGTAAAGTTCTGAATTGGTATGCATAATATCGTTACATAAGGAAGGCAGGCTTTTAAAAATCTGTAGCTGGAGCCAGGAGATGTATATTATATATATATACATACTAGGAAAATGTCTCAATTTGCAGTTTGTACTAGATAACTTTCTCTCAAGGTATGAAAATCTTTATACTGCCAAAAATTGCATCATCTCCCTCAGTGAATCCAAGAAATGAGGGACCTCATGAAATGGGATTCCAACTTACACTGCTGGTTAGGAAATACGGATAACGTGATTGTACGAAACACAATGAAGTGGTATGGGTAGAGAAGGAGAGAATAATAAACAGCATCTTAGTTAATCTTGAATCACAGAAGAAATTAGTTGTTGTTGAAGTTGGCAGAAATTGAAATTAGTAGAAGTTAATTAGTGAAGTGTATTAGAACTGTGCAGCTTGATAGTCTTCTACAGTAAAATGGTAATCTATTGGAGAGGGCCGTGGATATTGTCTGTCCTGAGTTTAGCAAGACTTTGACATTTCCTCCTGTAACATCCTCATAGGCAAACTGATGGGGTRTAGACTAGGTAAGTGAGAAGGGAGGGGTTTTCTGCAGCTTTGCAGAAAAGGCCATAGGGTTCTGGGGGATAACACACTGCCCATGAGCCAGCAATGCAGCGTCGTGGCAAAGGTGGCCATGGCACCCCAGATTGCAGGAGGAAGAGCATTGGCAGCAGGTTTGCTGTCTGCTCAACGCTGGCGAGACCACCTCTGTGTCCAGTTCTGGGCTCCCCAGTACAAGAGGGACATTGGATACAAGGGTAAGCCCAGCAAGTGGCCATGAAGTTGGCTGAGGGATCGGAGCAAATGTCATGCAAGRWGAGGCTGAGAGTGCTGGAGATGCTTAGACTCAAGAAGAGAGGGCTGGGGGATGAGGTGGCACTGGTGCTGGCTAGGTAGCATTTTCTGCTAATAGTATGTTTTGTAGCAGCAGAGCTAGCTACTTTTTAATCTCCAGTGTGACCAGTGATACATTGTAAAGCAGGGTACTGCTTTTCCTCTTCCTTTATAATCCATGCATGTTAGTGTCAGCATGGCCTTAAAACAGCTTTTCGTTGGTGCCCTAGTTAACACCTCCAAGAAGAACAGGAGCAATGCCTGCTATTCCCCCCATCTCTCTCCTCCTCGCAAAAATCAGCTTTCAAAGCTATAGGAATAACCCAACCTTTCTTGCTGCATTTCAGGCTGCTGAAATCTTCTCAGTGTGCCAGTGTATACCTGATAATGTGTGAGGTTTGTTTTGTTTCACATATACAGTGTGACTATATGAATGTCCCAACAACAGTGTTCACTCCTTTGGAGTATGGAGCCTGTGGCTATTCTGAAGAGAGGGCAGTGGAGGAGTTTGGAGAGGAAAACATTGAGGTAAGTGCCTTTGTTTCATCTGGGGTTTAAGGTCTAAATATGTAATGTAGATGAACATAAGCACTGTATGCTGTTATTTAAGGGCAGGAGGAAGCTAGGTAGGTTTTTGTCATTCTRGCCAGTCCCTAAAACATGTCCTAAGAACAGTCGCCATTTCTGATAGTTCTAGTTTCAAAAATGCTCTTTTTTTTTAGCAAAGTGGGCTTTTAGGTGGAATGTTTCAAAAAAAAAAAAAAAGAGTTAAAAAATTAAAGGTGGGTATGTGCTGGAAGCAGGAAATTAGTTTTAATGTCAAAGCTGAGCTGCTTCTAGCTGCTGTGGGGCAAATTCCTTGCCAGGGTGATTTTTCCTTTCTAAAAGTGAAGAAAAAAAAATCTTGTTACTTTTTTTTTTCTGTTTGTTTGGACTATGCAAGCAGATATGTGCTTAATTTTACTTACATGAGCAGTCSCTGTCATTCACTGTCATTTATCCATATCACCCTGGGATAGCTGTCCAGGGTGAAATTAGACCTATGTAAGTACTTAGTGCTTCAGGCTGTTCTTGCAAAATACTGTACAGACCTCGGTATAAAAGGCAGAAGAGAAGGGAGTCTGACAGTAAATTGAACTGTTTTCATCCCATAAGGATCCCTTGAGGAGCCTAATTTGGGGAAATAATCAAAAAAGTTGCAGTTCTTAAATCTGAGAACTTGTTCTCCTCATGAACCCATGGGTTAATTTGGGTACACTCATGAACCCATGGGTTAATTTGGGTACACTTTTTGAACTGGGCTATAGAGAAAAGAGTGAAATGTTCCTGAAAATTGCTTTATTAAGTACTTTTGACATTGACTGTAGGGCAAAGGCCGAAGCTGTCCTGTCCACAGAGTTTGTATATACACAGTCACGTTTTTGTTATTTCTGAAATTCTAGCTGTTAATGTGAAACACTGGATTCTTTGTTGTGCAAAGTGCACCTGTCATCTTCAAAGTCAGTTTTCAAAATGTGCTGGAAACACACAAATAATAACAAATATAAACGTATCTGGAAACATTTATATTCTGGCTATATGCTGTCTATATCCTGTCTGACAATATTCAGTTTATTCTGGCCTCTTGTATTGCTTTTTATATTTAATTTTGCTTTTGTTTGGTACACTACCGTAGTATTAATGAGTAGCATTTGTCATCCAGACCTGCGAAACTTCAGTGTTGGGTAACAGAATGTTTACAAATGCTCTGCAAGCTCATTAATATGGAAAACTGTGAGCTGTCTCTCCTTACTTGTGCAGGGGCATATTATTACTGGAGTTGCAATTAATTACAAAATTCTCTGAGATAGTATCAAGTTGGTCTTAGTTTCTAATGAGGACTGTAGGGCATTCATAGCTTGTTCAGGACATAGCTCTTCTTTAAAACAGCCCCTCATTTTCTGCTCTCTGCTGTGCCATTTGCTGCTTTCGTGACTGGTGAAGGTTTTTACAGGCATGATCTCTCAAAAGCCACATCCTCCTGAGTCTGCAGCAATTGCAGTCAGGAGTAAGGTGTCCTTGGAGGTAGATGATGCAAAATTAGGGTTACATGGCAGCTTTTGCAAGTTCATAGTTGGTGCAGTGAAATTACCAATTTTTCTTTGACTTTTGTGTTGCATTTCCAGGTGTACCATAGTTACTTCTGGCCCCTGGAATGGACTGTCCCATCGAGAGACAACAACAAATGCTACGCGAAGATAATTTGCAATATTAAAGACAACGTAAGTGTCCTCGTCTGGCGGAACCAGCAGATACACCTTCATGTTAGGGGCCATTGATACCACAGTATAAATAGCATATTTTTAACACATTACAAATGAATTTAAATTTCTCTACCTTCTCCCAGTTGTACATTTTTATAATGAGACAATATTTTTGTTTATAGAAAAATATTAAAATACGAAATTCTGAAATTACCATTGATATATGGTATTTTTTCATATACGTAAAATAACAACTACAACTCATTAAGACAGTTCATATCTTTGAAAAGTGATTAAATCAAGGCATGTAAAACATGTWACAAGTTTTTATCTGCTGATGTTGYTCWCCCATCTCCCCACCTTGAAGTTTTTTGGGAGGGAATTCATCTCYCTGAAGTTGAAGTCACTCAGAAGCCATTATACCTTGTAACCTCTACAAATGCAGGTGTCTATAAAACTCTTGAGTTCATTCTGGCAAGATTAATCTATCTTGCCTGCACAAATCTCATTTACAGTGATAATGCCAGGATTATCCTAGGACTAAGATAACACTAGGATAAAACTTCCTGGCAGTGGAGACGTATAGTACCTGCTAAAGCTCAAGCCAAATAAGATAGGCTGGAAGAATGGGTATGTCCCTTTCTGAGTAAGCATCATCTGTTTAATAAAAACTCTGATGGATTTAAATAATTAATGTGCTGATAAGAATGTGTTCTCATTAAGATAGTGGCATAGAGCTAGCAGTGCAATTAAAATTTTGTGCCTATTTTCTTTTATCATCAGGTACTGATGAATCTCCCTGCAGTTTTTTGATCAGCATGTCACACGTTTTGTTAAGTCTGCCAAACTAATCTTGCACATCTTTTTCTGGAGGAGTTTACACTAGTGTGGAAGCTGGTTTAGAAGCCATGATAATATTTCTAATCCAAAGTTTGTTGAAGAAAATGGGAAGATTTACTCGGGGTTTAAAGTATTTAATTAATTTTGTTTCCATTTCTTGTCCTGAAAGTTAGAAATGCCTTTAAAATTGGAACTGAAAATTACTCAGGATGCAAATTTTATCATTAACTATTTAAATTTATAGTGGAATCTGTAGTTATCCCAGTTTCATTTCTTTCTTCTTAAATTTTTTTTCTACATGTGCACATTTTTTAAGGGAAGCGAGGACAGTTCCATTTTATTTAATACTTAATCTTAGATTTTGTTCTTTAAGCCACAAGGTAATTCTCAGTCCTCATGCTCTGTGAAATAGAAACAACCCTACCACACGCTCTGCATCCTCGATTCCTTATATTTATGTGGAGGAAAAACATACAACTTCTGATACCAACTGGGCTAGATCTGCTAAGGAAAATCTGATGAATATCCRTGAAAGTCAGCGAGGACCCTGGTAGTTGGCATTTGCTAAATGAGCCAGTCTTTCTTTAGGAAAAGCAAGTCGAGTCAGCACTGCTCACTGTCTTGAGTGTTTGGCAAGGGTATTGCTACAGTTTGTACAGTTTTCAGGTGAACAATTGTACAGATGTGAGAAAAGTAAAAGAGCATGAAGTGAAAATATGGTCATTATAATGTGATGGCTTTTAATTTGTTTTGCCATTCTTTCTGTATATTATCTTTCAAAAGCAGTGAGCACTGCAAAAAGAGCCTTCTTCAGTCTATTTATAATGCACCTCTTGTCAGTTAGCCAGAATTTTAGCTTATGACCCTTTTTATACAAGAGTATCAAGAGCATATATATTTTAGCACATGATAAACAAAAGTACCCAAAATTTTGCAAGGAAGGTGATTCTTCAGTTCTTAAGTTGAGCTTTTTCTTTTGCAGAGAGAGGGCAACATGATCTCAGCTGTGTCTCTTGGCATTGATGATAACTTGAATTTGTGTGGTTACCTTAATCTGCAGTATGTTTCAGGGACTGATGAAATTACTTACTTCCAGTTAATAAATAAATAGATATATTTTTTATGGAAAGCTGAATGCATGATTGTGTTTCCATTTCATTGTTATTTAGGAGCGAGTCATTGGTTTCCATGTTCTTGGTCCAAACGCTGGAGAAGTGACCCAGGGGTTTGCAGCTGCTATTAAATGTGGAGTAACAAAAGAGCAGCTGGACGGCACCATAGGAATTCATCCCGTCTGCGCAGAGGTTTGTGTGCGAAGTCCCCCTCAGAGCCCAGCTCCTGTAACATTGTGGGATCACATGTTGGAAACCTGAATACCAGAATTTTATCAAAGGGTGTGGGGAAGTGAGCAGGGGAAAGGCACAAAAGTGATTCCTTTATATATAATTAGAACATTAACATTTAGGTTTAATCTAGGACTTTTTTTTTTGTTTATATATTTGCTTAATATTTATAGTCTCCCCTAAATCAGTGCTCCCTCTGCTGGRGACAACAGAATTTTCCTCCCACTCAAACATGCACGGATAAAGGCTTCAGCTACTGTTTGTACTAAATTGATTGTCAAAGCTTATTTTGAGCTCACAGGAGTATTGGGTTTGTAGGCTTGCTTGAAACAGACCTGTAAAGTGGTGCTGGAAAGAGACACCAACGACATAATGATTCTAGTGTTAAATTCTGTCCTTCCAGAGATCTCTCCTTTACCCGCTCTCTGTTTTTCACTCCTAAAATGAAGCACAAGAAGCAGCACACATGTTCCTTGTGTTTGCCTTGCTSTTCCTCTTTAGTGAAGACCCGAGCTCCTGAACTCTCTTTTTAGGGTGAGGGACAGCTACGCTTTGGTGTAAATCAGAGATGCTGCCCAGACTTTGGTGGTGCTATGAGTAGTTTATATCAGMTGAGGCTCCCTGCAAACTGTGTGAGCTCTGCTGATAGGCCTGCCTACAGAATCTCATTTTTAGCACAGCTGTATTTTAGCTACAAAGTGGAGTAGCAGCTGGCTGCCAGGCTGCAGAAGTGAAGTCGTCTTCTCTGTTTGGCTTTTCCATAGTGATACAGCTTGAGCAATACAACAGGAGCTCCGTAACATAAAGAACTGCTAGCAATTTGAATCACCACCAAAGCATCTGCAGTAAAGATTGGACCTTTTTCTGTATGGTCATATTTTAATCGTGGGGACATTGAAGTGGGAGCAGCAAGTTGTTACTTTACCAGAGGCGCTGCAGGGGGAACGTCTCGGGGAGACACTGCAACCTGTGAACTCGAGTGGGATATCAGCATATGCAGCGTGAAGAGAGGGTGACAGGCATAATTTATTCTGGACATCTGAGCTGCTAAAACTGAAACTGAATAGCATGATGATTAGACATAATTGAGGTAGATAATTGCAGTTAATCATATTTATTTGGGTGCAGGAGGAGGAAATTGGCTCAGGAGGAATACACAAATTGAAAGCTTGGGGGAACAATGAGTGTTTTTAATGCCAGTATTCAAAAGGGTTTTGTGATGCTGGTTATTAATCTCATCTCTTACACAGTCAACAAARGTGGAAGTTCAAGGATGGTAGTATTTAATTTTTAAAAATCCTTTAAATTTTGTTTTTTTGCCCTTGTAAGTACTATGCATACATGGATCAGTTGAATGGTGGATAATATCAGCTTTTTTTTTAATYTTAGGCCTGTGAAAAGGTTAGTGGAAAGATAGCCTGATCTGCAAAAAAATGACAGTATTAAGTGAAACACTGCCATCTTCACTAGCATTAGGAGCCTTTAATTTCACAAAGTCTTGTGTGAAACACAGTATTATTCAATTTAAAGAGGACTGTGAGACTGAGGTTCCCATTTCTCCTTGCTCACACACTRGAGCCAAAGTTTGCTTTCCTTGCAGCATCCTCTGACAGCAAAGAGTCGGAAGTCCAACTGGACTTTTTTGCAAGGTAAAATACAAGTACCTGTGAATGCAGGGTGGTAGGAAATGGCAGAGCCTTTCACTGCAGACTGCTGCACTCCTTGTGAGGCAGGCCTGCATAGTTGAGCATCTCTCATGTAGGGAAAGCATTTTTTTTTTAACAAGCCAGGGTGATTCTGTGAGTTAGCTAATGGCTGCTTTCCAGTTACTGGATCTAAGATGTTGTCTTCACTTGAATAACTAACAAGTTGTGTCAAATATTCRTGTTTCTAATAATTACCAGCTGGCTCCCAGCTGGCTCATGGGAGCCAGGGAGCTGTGCAGTCCTCGCAGCCATTGCAACTGGCTGATMCACCCAGAATTTCTGACAGGGCTGAGAAGGAAACAAAGTTCATACATTCAGATCCTTAGTGTTATTTCCAAGTGAAAAATGAAAACTCCCCTATGTTGTCAGCCTGTGCATCAGAGCTGAAGTGTTAGAAACTCTATCTCAAGCCCTGCGCCATAGCTTAAGTATATTCTGTTCCTCTGCCTATACATTAGGCCTGTGTTTGTCTCCCTGACTTGTGCCCAGTGCTTTACGTGCTTGTGGAAGCTGRAGGAGGTAGCTCACTTACTGCTGCTGTTCTCCAAAGAGCTGCTGACRGCCTCAATGTGGTAAAGCTTCTGCTTTGAGGCTTTCAGATGCCCCCTGTCTTGGATATTTCAGTGCTCTATGCAGAACTGAGACGTGCACATTCATTGTTCTGGGCTAAGGTGGTTCTTCCTGAGAGATACTTTTGATGTCAGCTCATTACTGCAACTTGGACCCATTCAGACAGAAGTGGTTCTGATTTCCTGCATTGCTTTGTAAGTCATATGTGTGCAAAGCAATGCAGTTACGGGTACAGCAACGTTCTTATACAAAACAGGGTTTGGTAGAATGAGTTCTTTGTTTAGAATTTTGATACTTTTTAATTTTACAGCATTATTCTTGAATATATTTTATTTGAGTTGACATCAGTAAAGACTGGACCTTCTTAAACAAGATTTACCGAATGTTTCTTAGTCATAGTCCAGAAGACAAAGGGCCCAGACATATCCAGATGATCAACCAGTTCCACATTTCCATAATATCTGGAATGGTAGAGAGGCAGAGTTTCTGTTCTCTTCAAATGCTGTTGCCTGAGGTTGCCTTCGCTTTCCCAAAGCAGAAGTCTTCTTTGAGCTGTAAAGAGACTTTCCCAAAGCAGAGGTCGCCTCTGAGCTGTAGGCAGGCACGCTCATTAACTGTGCAGCCTAGGGGGGGCGTCCTGATGGGCTCGCTCCTGGGTGCAGTCTTGGCGGCAGTAAGACAAGAGGTGCTGTMACGCCATGGGAGGGCTCTTCGTTGGTTCTGCTCCAGAGCAAAAAGRAGGCCAGAAGGCAAATCAAAGAGTATTTTTTTCAGTGGCAAGAATTTTACTTGTATGTTTTTCATTATTATTTTATTACTTTAAGTAAAAAATAACTGTGGGTTTATGTATTATGCCCTAGTTAATTCAGCAGACAATTCATTTTAACGTACCAAAAATATTCTTGTTCCTTTCTTTTAAGATATTCACCACACTGTCTGTGACGAAGCGTTCCGGTGGAAATCCCCTTCAGGCTGGATGCTGAGGTTAAAGACCCCCATTGCCGTTATTGCCAGACAGACTCTCACCGCTGTGGCYGCCTGGCACAGTTCAGAAGGAACGTTTGGGAGAGATGATTGCCCAAGCCCTGCAGAAATGTTTAAAGCCGAGCCAGAGCGCCCCGTTATCCCACGGCGAAGGCCGCGGCAGGAGCCGAGTCGCTCGCGGTGACGGGATGGCAATCAGCAGCGCAATGGGGATATTGACTGTTGAGCTGTTGCTTGGCAGGGCATTTAGCAAAATGCTTTCATGAAATCACAGCCCGCAGCCAGTGTTTCCTGGTGGGCAGTGATGGAAGAACTGCTAGCACAGCTACTCAATAACTTTCTTTTCCTTCTCTTTTGTTTCCTGTACAAAGAGCTTCCTAATTCAGAGGCATTACCACAAGTTCAGAGAATAGTTCAGTCCCTCCGTGCACAGAGTTAAAAAGCTGCAGTCGCAAGTTCTCTTCCTGAGCAAAGTTTCTCTCATCACAGTCACCTAGGCGAGGCGTGCCTATGGACAAGAGGTTGTATCCTTGTTCCTTTCTGAGGAAGGGAAAGCCTTGCAGAAAGGTTTAGTACCATCTAGAATAGCGTCACTCTTGGCTTCCAAATTGGCTGTCACTTTTTAAAATTTATTTTAGAGATATTTATTTGCAAAAACGTTTTTCTTAGCCTGTCAGGAAAACACTTTTAAGACAATGTTATATAGAAAGCTTTTTTTTTTTCCTCTGATAGTCACAGCCATGCACGTACACAGAAATGATCTTTTTAGCTTTATCTTGCAGCTTGTGTCATTATAATTAATCCACTTTGGAACTGACAGAATTCCAATTTGGAATAAATTATTTTGCCAGGAGCTTTGTAGAGCTTGGTTCACGTTGAATAAATTCTTCCTTTTCCCGTGAGCACCATATGCTGCACTCGGTCCTGTCTGAAGTGGCCACTTGGAACACGGCAGCATGGAGGCTCCTTCAGGCTAGTTGAGCTGCATATTCTAAAAAACAACYAACCAAACAAAAAACATGGCACCCAACCTCCAAAAAGCAAGAGTAAAACCTTCTAGGTAGACCAGGCAGGAAGCTTTTAGTTCCATGTACTTTTGTATTTGATTAATACTTTTTAAGTAGATTCTCATAAAAAATGACAATCAGACTTACTTTCTTCACTATTCCTCCAATGCTGCATAAACTGCATACATATTTATCAAAAAAATGGTAAAGTGCTTCTTTGTAATGGAAATGAACCTCCTTTTCGATCTTCATTTCCCTCTGTTTTAACAGGAGGTTGCAGATGACTGATGGTTCTTAGGAGTTCAGTACTGCAACATGAATAAGGGTTAAATTATCCAGCTCCCTGGGCAGAAGAATTTATGCCTAATTTTCTACCCAGTAACAAATTTATATCTTACTACTGATTTTTTAAATAATAGTGTTTTAAGTTATTTTTATAAATTCATACGTAACTTAAGAATTTTGAAATATGTTTTATATTGTATCAGAACAGTCTGTGGTGTTATTTTCCCAGCCAGTTCATTGAGCACTTGGAATGTTGCACAAGCAGATGCCCAGTGTGATGAATCTTCCAAATACGGAGCGAAGGTGCTAGGAAGATTATGTATGTTAAGATCAGAAGAGGACACTTGATTAATGCAGTTGTGATCATTTAATCTTTTGAATTTTGAAGGTAGATATTGCTCTGAAAACTGGACTTGTTTTATTTGTGCGTGTGTTTTTTGTCTGTTAAAGATAAAAAGAGGACGTGTAGGGAATGAATTCGGGATCCAGCTTTCACTAGTGTTTAACGATGTTTGCACTAGCTGCCACGTGTGACTTGAAGGGCAGGAGCGCGGCGTCCTGCACTGTAGAGCTATGTGGTCGTTCATACTCCAGCACGAGCACAGCAATGTTTTCAAAGGTGTCTGTGAGAAAGTCAGAGCTTGGCTTTGCAGCGTTGGGCCGTATACGGGTCTGTCCTTTTACATGGGTCACGCCCTCATTAATAATGTGCATTTTCTAAACCACTGACATATTTATAATTTAGTAGGTTTTAAAATTTTACCYTTACTTGAAACGTACACTGTGAGGTTGTGTGGATTTGTGGTTTTTTTCCTCTTCATGTTTCTTYTTTTTCTTTTCCCCCRGAAGGAAAACATTTTCTGGTGTATATTCCAGTATCATCTCGCACAGTGATACATATATTGTATGATAACATCACATAAGGCTGTATTTAATGCCAAACCCAAGTATTTAATGTTTGTATCAAGTTAAGCATACATTTGGTCATGTATGCTTTGGAAACGTATACTAGAAAATGTAGTAAATTAACCAGTATTTATATTCATCCCATGTTTAGTTCTTTATTAATCATTAATCATTAGCATTTCTTGGAGCTCGTGCCAGCGTGTAAGTCAMAATTATCAGATATTTCAAAAGAAAATGCTGACAATCAGTAATTTTCRTACACTTCAGCAGGGATTTAGAGCTCACTGACATCTCCAGGAGTTGCTGTTTCYAAGGTCTCCCACTCCCTTTTCTTTTCCTTTCCTTCCCAAACCTGTCACTCCCCTTTGCCTCTCTGCCCCTTGATGYGATCTCCAGAGGCAATCCGAGCTCTCATAGGAGCCTTGCAGACCAACTCGCATCCTGCTGTCCCTCGTGTTGCCTTGCCCAGTCCCACGGCGGGTGACCCCAAGGGCAAGGTTTCCGTGACGGGGAAGGCCTGGTTTCGGGCAAGGTGCTTCTCGTGACGGCCCCATGAGCGCTGCAGGAGCGTGGCGCTGCTCGGGGGCTTCTCCCTGGCCCTGCTGGGCCCCCTTGCTCCGCAGGACCTCGAGCCCGCTCACAAATCCCTGTGTGCATGGAAAGCTGAGGCTGCCTCCTGCTGAGGCCAATGCAAGGCTGTGAAGAAGGCATGAGATGGCAGAATCTGCTGTGAAAGCCTCGATAGACTCCTTRGAGGTCAAAACACAGAATAAATCCACATTTGTGGTGCAGTGGCAGCTCGGCAAGAGTGAAGTTTCAGGATCCCCGTGTCTCTGAAGACTGACTCTGATCTGAAGTCAATATCCCTTTTCCCATTGCCATGAAACTCWTTAAATGCTTTGGGATAGCTACTGGTCCAAAATGGTCATCCTTTGAGAAGGGGCTTTTTGAGGTCCAGCTTGTTTCTATGATCAAAGAAAACAACATTTTTAACAGCAAGATTTACCAGTTTTTAGGAGATTTGTGGTGCTTTTGCTGAAGGAAAATTGCAAGGTATGGAGAAAGTGTTAAGAAAAGTTAAAAGCTAGAAAGGAGATGGAAGTGGGAGGGARGGATCAGTGGTAGCTGTTGAAGTTGTTTGAATTCACCCCTTGATAAATGCTTTGTAGGAAGGAGAAAAAAGGCATCTTAGAATCATAGAATGCTTAAGGTTGGAAGGGACCTGTAGAGSTCATCTAGTCCAACCCCCCTGCACACGCAGGGTCCCCTACAGCATGTGGCACAGGGTGRTGTCCAGGCGGGTTTKGAAGATCTCCAGAGAAGGAGACTCCACCACCTCTCTGGGCAGCCTGTKCCAGGGCTCTGTCACCCTCACYGTTAAGAAATTCYTYCKCAAGTTCCTGTGGAACTTTTGGTGCCTCAATTTGTGGCCGTTTCCTCTAGTTCTATCACTGGCCACCACTGAGAAGAGGCCAGCCCCCTCCTCCTCACTCCCTTTCTTGAGATATTTATATACATTAATCAGGTCCCCTCTCAGTCTTCTCTTCTCCAGGCTGAAGAGGCCCAGCTCTCTCAGCCTTTGCTCATAGGGCAGATGTTCCAGACCCCTAATCATCTTTGTGGCCCTGCACTGGACTCTCTCCAGCAGCTCCACRTCCCTCCTGCACTGGGGAGCCCAGAACTGCACACAGTACTCGAGGTGCGGCCTCACCAGGGCTGAGTAGAGGGGCAGAATCACCTCCCTCGACCTGCTGGAGACGCTCTGCTTAATGCACCCCARGATCCCATTGGCCTTCTTGGCCACGAGGGCACACTGCTGCCTCATGGTCAACTTGTTGTCCATCATGACGCCCAGGTCCCTCTCTGCAGGGCTGCTCTCCAGGAGGTCGGTCCCCAGCCTGTAGGCATGTCTAGGGTTATTCCTGCCCAGGTGCAGGACCGTACACTTGCCCTTAATGAACTTCATGAGGTTACTTGTCGCCCAGTTGTCCAGTCTTGTGACAACTTTGTTTGCTCAGGGAGCTTGCTTTAGGCCTTGGGAGAGCACAACCTCACTAGAGAGGTGACCAAAGCCTTGTAAGGAAAAAGCATCCAAGCAAAATCCGGTGCTGATGAACACGTGCACGCACCATGGTGTGGAAGAGGAGAAGAGCTGGGCCTCTGGTGAAGGAGGAACAAGAGGAGGCAACGGCTCAAGGAGAGGGGCTGGCAGCTCGGCCTGAGGAGTAGGCACAACTTGATGCTTTGGGAGGAAGGACGTGGCAAGTGGAGCAGCACGGAGCGCAAGGAGCTCRGGGGAGGTAGGAAGGAGCCGTCGGGGTGGAGGTTGTGCATGTGCATCGTCCCCATGTTTTCCTCTGTGGGCTTCTGTGATCCTGGTGCTCTGCTCTGCAGCCTTGATGCCCTATTGCCAAACCCGGCCTCTGTCCCTGCCTCCAAAGGGCCCTCAGCGCATCCCTTTGCCACCAGGGCACTTGTCCTCTCTGCCGTCCAGGGCAAGGCTCCTCCCTAGGCCCGCTGGGTCACTGAAGCTGAACTCTGACGGGACGATGCTGAGGAACCCGCCTCCCTGTTCATCTCCCTCCCGCACACACGAAGCGGGAAAAGAGATTCCTGTCCGGGAGGCGCAGGCTGGGCCAGCGCCGCCCTCCCGCTCCAGGGCGCAGGGCCCCGGCAGCCCTGGGCAGCTCTGGGCAGGGTCCCGCTCCGCCCAGGGTGGGCAGGGGCTCTGCGGGCTGCCGGAGCGGAGCGGCGTGCTGGGACTGCTGTTGCACGGGGGTGAGGCCTGTGGGCCCTGCGCCCGGCCCTGTCCCGCGCTCCCGCTGAACTCGGGCTGCTGCTGCTGCCGCAGGTTGGGGCTCCCCTGCTCTGGAGGTGGAAAGGCAGGACAAACGCTCCCCACCTGCGTCCTGCTGCGCGGAGCTGAGCTCGGATCTGCCATTTGTTCCTGATTCAGTCCCCKTTCTTCTCGTCCTGGTCTTTCTCTGTGGAATCTTCCTAGTGTCAGACTGGTCTGTCAGCGTTCTCCCTCAGCGTTTTTGCCTCTTATGATGATGATGATGATGATGGTGGACACAGATACGGGCAGAGAGTTYCCGGCCCCTTCCTCCCCTAGCAGAGGTCTCTGCTGGTCCTGCTTGGCACGGCCGGGGACACCCAGCCCGC
Organism: Eudromia elegans; assembly: GCA_003342815.1. NCBI lineage: Eukaryota > Metazoa > Chordata > Aves > Tinamiformes > Tinamidae > Eudromia > Eudromia elegans. The sequence continues at coordinate 3,396,456 of PTEX01000047.1, forward strand.
CCACAGCGCTGTACAGCTTGTGCGTGTGGAAACCACATCTGTGCCGCCCCCGAGAGCACGCCCACAGCGTGGCCGCCGCTCCGCACACGTTCCCGTGTCTCCCACCCGCAGCTGCAGCGACGACCACCTCTGTGCATGGGAGCAGGGTCTGCCCTGGGCTGGGCGCCGAGGAAAGCAAGCTGTGCCACYGCTCGCTTCCCGAAACAGCTGCCAGCACCTCTGGCCTGAACACTCGCCGGCCCTTCCACGCAGCAGCGTAAAGCACCGCGTGGGCACCATGGTGGGGCTGAGACCGGCACATTCGCTGCGCGGCGTAACACAGGCCACACGGCCCCCGTGAGCCGGGCTGCTTCGGGAGGAGCTGCTCTCCCAGCCCTGCAACTTGCTCCTGTGCCCCTGTGCTCACGAGCTGTGGGACGGGCCACTCAAGGGCTCTCTGGGCAAGTGTTTCCTTGGGGGGCGCTYGGGAGTGCAGAGGATGTGACGGAGGGAAGAAAGGAAGAGCCCAGAGWGAGCAGGGCCCAACCTGCACGGGAGCTCCTTGGTGTTTCAGGTGTCACGGGCACGGCAGGCCAGCGCTGAGGCGGCACAGAGGGACACGGGGACGGGCACTGTCATGTTTGGCGTTTCCTCGGCTTTGCCGGCACTGTTTCTCCCTTAGCTGTGTGACTGCTAACAAAAATCACCTCGAAGTAACAGCTGAGGTCTGTGTTAAACTGTTCAGCCAGTGCTGGCTGCTCCAGCRTCACGCAGCAATGCTGCTGCCCRCAGCGCGTGCCGCACCAGCCGCCTYCCCTGGGTCTTCCCCGGAAGCTGAAGCCGTTTGCCAAGGGCCTCGTTCCTCTGGCGAGAACAGACCGTGCTGTGTCGGCGTGAGATTTTACAGCTTGCCAATCACAGGCGCTCTGTGCCCGCGGGGGCCTGCCCTGACTCGCAGGTTTGGCCACTGTGCATTGTCGAGTGCCATGGGCTCCGTGCTCTGCGGGACCCAGYGCGGCCCTTTCAGGTCACAGAGCGCCTGTTCCTGCCCTCCGAGCAGCACCATGGAGCCGACGGGGACGAGCCGGCGCGTGGTTCAAAGCATCTGTGTCGAACAACAGCTCAAGCTCCTTCCCAGCCCGCAGCTGCCGTTCCTCAGGCTTTGTCCCTGGCTTCTCATGGCCGCCTGGTGCTTTCGTCCAAAGTAGGCGCCCCGGCCGCGAGTGAAGGAGCTCTGACCCCCTGGAGAGCAGTGCCCAGGCAAGGGAGGCCTCGTGGGGCCTCCTCACRGTCCCCACTGCTGCTGCTGTGGGAGCACCCAGAGCGGAAACACCGTCAACCTCGCTGAAAGTGCTGTGTAAAACGAACCTGACCGGGGAGCGAGCCCGTGTCTGCATTTCCTGTATCCCAGGCACGGTGTTAGCAGAGAGCAACGGAAAACGGACACGGCCTTCGTGCTCAGGCCTCTGCCTGCTCCCCGTTTTAATGTCTCAGGCCAAGTAGAGCGCCGTTGTTCAGCCGGGCTGTGAGGCAGAGAGGAGGCTGGGAGAAAGGTGGACGTACCTGCRAATGTGTCCTTCAGATTAGGCGGATAAGAGTGAAAAATAAGTGTCGAACCAAGAGCTGGGCTGTTGGAGAGGTTGGCGCTCTCGGAGAGCTGCRTGACCCGTCATGCGGGTGCCTTCTGAGTAGCTTTGAAGGTGACGTCACGGCACAAATCAAAGCAGCCTGAGAAGAAACGGGYGGGGAAGTTGCCGTGGAACACCCTAACGTGGGGTCTGGGCTTCAGACGCGCTGCCTCCTACGAGGCAGACAGCAGCAAAGAGGTGGGAGATGCTSCTGATTTGCTTATAATGAGAGGAATGGTTCCTGGCCTGCATTCAGATCTAGCAGAGCTTTAAAAGTCCGTGTTGATACGTAGGTACTTTTGCTTTAATCTTCTTCTCTTTTTTCTCTTTTCTTTGTGTTACATTTGCTGTTTTCAACTTGTCTAAGGGAGTTCTCCTAGAAATCCTAGAATTTATCGTCTCTAAAACCATGGAAGTTGTGGGAAAAGCAGACAGGCCACAGGATCCACTTTGTCTCACCGCGTGGGAGCGACGGCTCACACGGTCAGGCCAGCAGGAAGCAAGTCGGGAAAGGAACGCAGGAGGAAGTCGTTTCCTCACGTTACACAACGGCCACGGGATGTTACAGAGCCTGAAAATAAAACTGTGCTGAAGAAGAGACAAACTCGCCGCGTGCAGGGCGGGGGTTAGYGAAACGCTGCCCCGGCCGCGGCGAGGGCTGCAGGAGCCCTGAGAGCCGGCAGGGCAGCACACTCCATGTGCCCGACGTGCGTTACAGCCTTTACCCCATCGTCGAGCCCCRGCGCGCAGCGTATCAAACCGGAGGAACCTCTGCCTCGGGGTCTCTGTACGTCCATGCTTAGGGTTCCTCTTGCTGGAGCCTGTTTTTTGCAGCCTCCCGACGGGGGTTTGTAATTCCTTAGTGTTCTCCAGGCTCTGTCTTTCCCTTTGTGCCGCGCTCTGCTCCTGGGGATGAGCTGGTGGTTCCCATGGGACTGCAGGGCTCTGCTCCGGGCCGGGCTCCACGGAGCCCCTCTGCGCTCCCAGGCTTTTCTGCCCCTCCAGCACTGGCTCTGCATGGCGTTCCCGAGGCCTCGGCGCTTCCCGGGCTGCGGCACTGTGTAGTTTCCGGCGCATCCCCCGTGCTGAGGGCGATGGTGGGTGGTGTTGGGCTCAAACGCCGCAGGCGCGGCCTCCGGAAACGCTCGGCCCTTCACTTGTGGCGGGCGGAGGAGCAGAGGTTTTCAGAGTTTCGGAGGACTGAAGTTCTGCTTCTGGTGCTCCAGGTGGTAGAGACAGCGAGAGCACGGCCGTGCCCTTGAGGASACTTGTTACTGTGTTTTAAATGAGAATTTATGTCCTTTTTGTTTGATGTGTCTGGCATGGGGTACCAGCTTGGTGCACCTGATCCACATGCGTTCCTGATCACCAACCCCACAGCAACTACTCCAGGCAAGACTTAACTTAGCACAAAATCCTCCCGAGTCGTTCAGGTTTTCCTACTGCAAAACTGCTTTTGTTTTTTGACAGCAGAGTGCCCTACATCCAGAGTGAGAGGGGCTTCCCTCACACCACGATGGTTCACAGCCAGGAACAACTACAACCCATTGCCCTGGACGGGGACTCGGGCCCAGGCCCGGCCTCAGCACAGAGTGTCTCCTCCCGGCCCTTCCCGGGGAGCCACTCGTCCTTCATGGCTCTTTATCGCTGCTAAAGGAGCCCGGCTTTGCCTTCCGGGGGCCCTCAGGACCAAACCCGTGACGCTCGTRTGACCTGCTCAATAAAGTCCCAGTCAACAAGCAGAGAATTGTACCCGCCGCCCAAAACGGGGCCCTGGGCTTGCCACTGTGTGCAGTCCAAYGTGTATTTTAAATCCTGTCTATTAATAACCAGCTTGTTTACAGAAAGCAGACCGGGGAGCCGTTTATAACTTTAATAAAACTTTGTAGACCATTTTGGGGGCATTTTTCTTACCTTTCTTTAAACAGACTATTCCAGGAGCTCAGCAGAGCCGTCATTATTAACCTGCCTGCAAATTGCTGAAAATCACCCCCGGTATCCTGCCTCTCTGGTGTATTTTTACACYGCTCTGTTTCCCCCAAGAAACAGCCAGCTTAGTGTCAGAAGCCCAGCGCATTCATGGTTATCCACCTTGGCATAAAGCCCAAACCTGCTGGGAATATTTAGGCMCTGGCTAACGAAGGCACCTTCCCACAGGCAGCATCCTGTCCCCCCGGGAGCCGTGCRGCACCAGAGCCTTGTTTGCTTTCGCGTGCAGAATCAGAGCTTTGTTTACAGAGTCAGAGCACTAATTCTGTTTGAATGTTGGCTTAGCAGAAGGAAATCTTGTTCTGCGGAAGGGATATTTGTAGTTGTTTTAAATAATACTGCTTTTTTTTTCCCCCCAAAGGAAATAAACCAGCATTGCTATTCAAACGTGGAAAACAGCGTTCTTACTCACAGCGAGCGTCGTCAGTGCCGTGCTGATAGCTCTTGACAGGTACTTGTCACGGCTGTGTGCCACGATGTGCTAATTATTCTGCAGCTCAACCCGGTGGCATTTTGTGTTTTCGTCTCAACCGCAGACACACAACAGTTGTGACATGCTGACAAGCGCGTGCTGAAATGCTCCGTGGATATCTTCCAAGCTCGTGCGTTTTCCTCTTACCTTGTGAAGAAGGATGTGCAATTAGCTCCAAGGCTCCAGGGTATGTTGCTCATGATTGAATTTTCATTTTCTCTTCAATGAGAACTACGCAGTAATGACACATACAAAAGTCTTTCTTTAGTGCTGAATACTATCTATCTAACTGGATGGTAAAGATGGGGGATATGGGATGATTTGGCAAAGCAAGGGCACGGACCACCCCTGGTAAGACCTTTTCTTGCCTTTAAACCTCTCGTATCTCTGGAGTCAAAAGGAAACAAGTCTAATTAATTACATTTTAMGAACATCACCTAATACCTGCCTGGGGACAGAGCTGGTTTGGAAGCACTACAGATTGTATCTGTTGGTATCTGAGCGGTGCCTCGGGTTGTCTCCCTTGCTGTGTTTGCTCCTCTCCTCGATGTCAAGGTTATGGTGCTCAGTGATGAAAACGACCAAGTGCTGCAACTGCTGCCGTCCAGCTGGAGGCAGGTAAATCAGACACRTGTAACTAGAGGAAGAGCCGGGCCAGCTCCAAGCTGAACTTTCCTTTTTTTCTCAACTTGGTGCACTCTGAATCTGAGCGATTCTGGACTGTGCAGGTGCAAAGTGCCCCCGTGTTTAGATCCTGCATCTGCTCTGTGGCCAGAGGCTTTCTCACCAGCGGCACATCAGTGCTCAGGCTGCTGCAGCAAGGGCTGGACTCTGACACAGGAGCTCCCTTCCGGTCCTGTTTCTTGCGGAATTGCTCCCATATTACAAACTGTGGCAGAGAAGAGTAGATGTAAAGCACAATAATGAGGCAAATAGAAGAGGCCTGAACTCAGCACAGATTTTATTTGCTGTTTATTTCCTGCAGTTACCATTTTCACTGGAGCTGAAAGCTGCCACTTTCAATCCTTGCATGGAGAGCTTTGAATAAACCTACTCAGCAGAGAGAGGTTCTCGAGAAAGAAGCATCCAGCATATCCCCCCTTTTTCCCCTGGAAGGGTATGCTCCAGTTTCTACTCTAGATCAGGCAGAAGAGGCCTTTGGGTGCATGTAAGCATTTAGATGCGCATTAGGTTGGCATCAGTCAGGGTGCATTACGTGTGATCGGATGGAATGACACTAGGGCTTTTTTGAAGATCGATCCTATGGATTGTATTTAAAGACAGACACATTAATATCTTTCCTTTGTTGGAAAAGAAGTCAAGAGTGAATTAACTGAAGTTTTCCTTTGTTAGCTGGCCTTGGAAGTGTTCAGACTCCAGGCACACGTGACCACCTGGGGGCTACTGCTCYGCAGCCTGCCCTGCTTCCAGCCCCACAGACTGTCCAGGCTGGGAGCAGAGATGTCTCCTTCAGCAGGGAGTCRCACCCGAGGGGAGCCAAGGGGCTGGGACAAACGATGGGCGGGTGGTAGAAGTCACTGTGGCCTCACAGCTGATCTGGAAGAACCAGCCATGGGCTTGTGACTCAAGACTCTCCTCCTGCTGCCTGTCCCCGCAGGCACCGCTCTCAGGGCTCACCCTGGCAGCAGCTGTCGGAAGAGGCGTCATCCAACGGGAGACCAACTGGAGGTGTGGTGGCGCCAGGCGCAGTGTAGGAGCTTGCGCCGCATCGTTGRTGCTCACTGATAGGACACGGACAGCTCCAGGACATTGTTAATGCTCAAGGACAGCTCTGTCTCGTTAATTCTTGCTATATTTAGGACTCTGAATGGCTAAAGTGCTTCAAAGAGCCCAAATCACACTGTTTTCTTCTTCCTCTTCCTCTTTGACCGTACAGTTTCCTGCCTTTCCTTGGCCAAACCTCTTGGGCTCCATGCTRGGAAGCAAAGCAGGCTCATCTGCAAATCTGCACCTAAATTTCAGCCCGTCTTCACAGAAACTTGAGCTGGGGGAGGAAAGGATCTGCCATGTGAGTTAAAAGCTTACGCAACGTTACCATGAGCTTGCCAAGATGCTCCAGCAAAGAATATCCAGCCAGGGTTTAATATTTATAGTCTGGAGGAAAAAAAAAAAAAGTACAGTGGAAAGAATTCAATTAAAAATACAACAAAGAAGAAATCAAGCATATTTCTCCTGTTTCTTTCTTTGCTTGTACAAAGACCAGCCACTGTGGCAATGACAGTTATYCACATTTGAGCCTTCTGTTTTGCTCTAAAAATGACCATGAAATGATTGTTTTGCTTTTCTGCCTCTTATTGCTCTTTCTTTGAAAACAGATTTTCTCTTCATAAGACTGAGTTAGTTTTGATATGTAGGCTCTTACAGTGATACCGGAGGGAAAATGCATTCACTTGTTTTCATACTCTGTTATCTTGGCAGCGATTACACTATGGGTATACAAGCGATTCCCTGCTTTTCCTTGCATCGGAACCATTTTTTAGTGCAACAGCTAGTGAAATAGGTATCATTTCACTGATTATTGTATGGGTATTATGATACCCATTTCACTAGGAATTAGGAGACATGAGAATAATTATCAGTGCAATTGCTCTGGCTCTGATGTGGCRTGTGTAGTTCAATGTGCTTATTCAAAACTCTTTTCCAGCCCCAGTTCCCCGTGTTGTGCATTTGCCTCTTTTTATTAGGCAAAGGAGAAAGTAACACTTGTCATCTTTATACAAGAAATTACATTTTCCCTTTCCTCTGGGTTGATGGAAGGGAGCCAGTTGAGAAGTTGTGGGCTTTTACATATCTTCATTTTACATTAAGTTTGTTTATTCCTATGAGTTTGTGAATGCATGGCGTCCTTCTTCTGGAACAGGGCTATGCATGTGAAAAGGCAGGCAAAGGCGCATAAATTCCCTCTATATACAAATACTCACATGCAGAGCTAACAAACAATGCTGAAATGATTCACATTTTATTGCCAATGGTCTGRGAGAGAGGAAAAATATCACTGCTCTTTCAGAGCACTAGAGGRGAACTGCAGGGCTCTGGAGAGGGGAGGATCACAGAAATACATCAGTTGCAGTTTCCACTGCCACAGCCTCCGATAGAGMTGCTCTGCACACGAACAAGGAGCTTGAGCCCCTGCACTTACCATTTTGGCACCTTTTTGCATTTAAACATCACTTTGTCAAGCCCATCAGCTTTTCCAAGGACAGTGATTGCTGTTCTCCAAATGGCTAAGAAATGCCATGGAAAACACGCTGCCGCTGCCCCCTTCACCCAGTTCCTGCCTCGGTGTTTCGCGGCTGCCCTGGAACAGGCACTGCTAAAYGTTCACCCTTCAAAAGCAGCCTGGCTGCTGGGGACTTGCCATCCTTCTTGCTGGGGTGTTCAGGAAGAGCGGGTGCCTCACGCGGCTCCTCCACGACGGCCTCTGCCCTCCGTGGCTGCCCTGGCCTGGCTGCCCTCGCGTCGCGAGGATTCGAGGCAGGGAGGCCACAGGTGCCCTCAAGGCCAAGAAGCACCAAGGCTCCTGTCCGAGACACAAGCTGGCTCTGCTACCGCCATCGCCAACGTTGCTACCCTTGCTACTCTGCAAGTTTCCTTGACAAGGAAATCACCTATATAGTTGGCCTGGGATCTATATAATTTGCAATTTGCTGGAAAGACTTCTGACGTGTCAAGCTTGGCACATTTAAGTGATATTCTGCCTTATAAATAAATGTTCTGTGGCAACTCGAGAGTAGTTACATAGGAACACTGGTAAGATTTAGGGAAAAACTAACCTCTGCTGTTTACTGTATTTCCCAGAGAGGGTTGTAAGATTTGGTATATTTGCACWGAAGGAATGGAATATTTTCCTTCTTCATAAATATTTAAGTAGCCTGCTTAATGGTTGCAGCACTAGTAGATACATCATCTCACTTATACCTATGCTCCTGTTAGCTCGAGCTTAACGGAAAAGGTCCTCGTTGACTTCTRTTTGGAAAATGACATTTTCTATGCAAATCAGAGTAATCAGAGGCCTATTCTTGTCTTATTAAAGTAACATTTTCAAACTGTCTTAAGGGACTGGAACATAATCCAGCTATATCCCACCATGCAGATCTTGAAGCAGAAAGGTAAACTCAATAATGGTCATGGGGATTTGTAACAAAAGGCAGCTACAGTTTAAGGGCTCAAAATGGACCCTTAATTCTGTGTTCTTGCAACAGAACAACATGCTCTCTTCAGCTCGAGTGCAAATGGCAAATCCCAACCATAGCTGCAATTGCAACTGTGGAGATGCCTAGAAAAATGTGAACGTAGCCGACGTACACAGGTTGCACCAGCGAAATCCAAGCGTGGATTTGAGTCAGGTGAGAGAGATGCAGTTAAACATGAACTTGAGCCCAGGCTCAAGGAGGGTCCTTCAGCCGCTGGCAATGAGCCAACACCAGGACAGTTTTTAAGGCAATTGGCTGGGTTGGAACCTGGTAGCTGGGTCACRTGTTAATCAGGAGCCTGCTTAGCATGGCAAAGCCACAATGGACTTTTACAGTCCCATTGTTCTACAAAGACCAAGGGCAATAAAATGTCTTGCTGGTTACGGATATGAGTTTTTTTTTTGTTTTAAATAGTCTAACTTTATTATTCAAACACTGAATGAGGAAGCGCTTTTAAGACATAGCTTACTGCTCTCTGCAGGGTCAAAACAAACTATGTGAGCACAAGACAGCCCACAGCTCAATCAAAGGACAGGGTGACAAGGACACTGTTGCCTTTTGGCTTGGCCACTTGCAAGTGTTCAGAGGGAGTGGTGATGGTTTTACCAACCAGGTTATAATATGGAGAATGGGACTCAAACCCTTTCAGCTCAATCAGGTGTAAATGCTGAGTAATGGGGTGAAAGACACGTACTTCAGATGAGGATTCTTATGCTCTGACTTCAAACACCTAAAAGTATCCTTCCAATCTAGGTGAGGCATCAGGCTCCCTCTTGCAGCTGATGGAGAGAGGGAGGAAGAGAGGGAGGCACCTAAAACGGCCACTTMTTTCTGCTTTTCCTAGATACTGTAAAATGGATGTATAGACAAGGTGAGTCCCTTTAGTCTGATGATGTAGCTATAATCGATATCCTGAGATCTGTCCCAAGTCCTGGGTATGTTTGATAAAAGKTTCAGCTACAGCATTAAGCTGTCTCTGAACTATGTGTGTCAGGAAAGGGTGATGCCCCAGTGTCTTAAGGCAGGATGACACCTCTGCTGCCAGCCTTATATCACTGTGAAAGGAACGGGCTCCATCAGTAGCCTGGTGTAGCACTCAGAGGTCTGCACGTCTGCATATTTAGCCTTGTTCAGGATGCTCAGAAGTAGCAGGGATGAAAGTCCTGCCTCTGTTCCCCAGGGTGGGAACTAGGGAACTAGCTTCTCTCTTTTGCTTTCTTCTTTTTTTACCCTCATCCTCCTACCCTGCACACCTGAGTGATGCTGAACACAGCTCATCCCTCGGGRAATGTAACATTCATTTATAGTAGGGAAATGCTCTTGCAATCATAAAAAATTGATGGCTGTCTGAAGCAGCAGTTAATCTTCTTTGAGAACTGCATCATTAACCTACAGCACAACATACACATTATGGACACATTTATAAATGAGAGAGAGTGTAGACTTCAGTTTCTAATTTCCTTCTTGCAGAGACTCATAAAAATCACAGGGAAAACATTGCCTCCGACACACTGCCTTGCCAGATTGCTCTGCTTCTGCACCTCCTTGCAGAGGATGGATAGTTCTCTGTGGCTCTGTCCCTGGGACAGGCCAGACAAGTGACCTTTTTCTCTTCTCCAGGCAGGTAGGTGACCTTGGGATCTCTGTGCTGATGCCAGACGTCCTGCAGACACCCAGTTTGCACTGATTAGCTACAGGCCAGAACAAGGTGCAAGGAAGGCCGGGCTCAGTGGCCTGAGTAGTTGGGATCACAAGCACATGCCCAACCTGTGTCGTGCCCAGCCTTCGACCCCAGATATCTCACATTGARCCTGGATCTCCTGGAATACTGGGTTTCTTACCCCGGTAAGTTTTGGTTGGGGACATGGCATTTCCTGCCTGACCCCCTCAGCCCTCACAAAAGACAATTTACCAACTCACCAGTGTCAGCCACATAATTTGACCTGTGGGTCGTACCCATGACGTGACTTGAAACAGGAGGCACGTCCTGAAGCCCATATGAGATCACATCACTCAATATGGGCGCAGAAGTTGGTGCATATCCAACATTGGGAATGTCCTCCCTGTGTAACACTCAGCATACAAAGGGATTTACACCTTCCCACACAGTAACCACATGCATGTGTCCATCAGCAATAGAGCTGCACTCACCTCAGGTTCTATTCAAGTCAAGACCAAGCCCAGCAGGTCTCATGGGGTAACGCGGACCTGTCACCCTGCGAAATACCTGTCTACCTGCTCCAGTTCTCCATCTGTGAAAAGAAGGCAGCAGTTGTTCCTTTGTCCTCATTTGGGTTGAAAAAAATACAATGAGTTATGCATTGTCTAATCAATACAATAAGCTGATACCAAATGACAGAATTTAGGTTGTATTGCTGTAGTCACGATCTYAGTGATCAAGACGTGTTGTTTCTTACGAATTAATACAGTTTTCTGATTCTGTCAGAGACGACACTATGTTCCCTCCCCTTGCAGATGATAGATGCCAACCTCAAACTTCTTTTGAAAGTACTGGAAATTTACAGCTAGCAGCCCAGCTCCCAAATGCCCTTAAATGCCATGGAATGAGAATCTTTATGGGAGAAACTTGCAAGTTAAAGGAAGTGGAAAAGTAACTGCTCAGTAGCTAAGGAGTAAGGAATCTCAGCTCTGTCCTGAGATTCACTTTGTCTTCTCTCTCCATTCTACAGAGACAGTGATATTGGCTAAAACTGTAACGAGTGAAAAGTGGTAGCTAAGAGCTTTCTGTGAGCAAACATCTTGTCAAGCTGTGTGCATGTGTCACTTACATATAACCTCAGAGGRGTTTCCTGATACGGCACTATCTGCTTGCCTTTCTCAAAGTTTAAAAATTGATGGCACTCTGCTTAGTTATGACCTTATACAGTTCTCTTCTTTTAAATATAATTTTTCCAAGGCCTGTCCAGAGGTTGTACTTGAAAGCATGCCCTGCATGCTTATTTCTTAAATACACTCCTAAAATTTCCACTCCTCCTTGTGCATTCACTGTGGAAATTCATTTGATACAGGCAAGTTTTTCTTGGCAAAATTGAGACCTGTCTTTGGGAAGTTTCATAGTGTGGCCAGTCACTAAAACCAGACTTTGCTATCCCAGCAGCATACCTGTAAACAACTGAGAGTGAATAGAGAGCTTAGAAACAGTCGTCCTCTTAGTTTTTATTTTTTGCTTAGAAAACAAGCACCTTGGAAAGATTTCTTTGCTCAGGGAAGGACTGAAAGTACTAGTGAGAACTAAGSTTAGTACTGGTGGGAAACATGTGAATTACATTCAGCTGTACTGATGCCCTGTGTACCTGGTACACAGAACCCTGCTATTTAGCCGGACTACTCCTAAAGCTGCAGGATTAGAGTATTTTTCCTACAGCCCAACTTGTCCMCCCTCACCACTGATATATGCTTTTAAGGGACCTACAAACTAAAGAAAGAGTGAGGGAGCTTACGAGGCTGTGCCTGCCAACGCACAGAGTGGAGGACGTTTGGGGCCAGACCCCCAGAAGCTCCAAGAGCTGAACTCAAGGTTTTGCTGGACTCGCACGAGTCAGCAGCAGTGGCGTGTGGCGCTTGTCTCGGGGGGAAAACCAGTGTCAGGGCAAACCAAGCTGTGGGTYTGCACTATCCTCTCTGCTCTGTATCGTTCTTTACAGGCAGCAGGCACCAGCTTCTTTGGGGGTCCCTTGAAGGCAGCACGGCCCTCGTCCACGCAGGGCACAGCACCTACCCACAGCACATCGGTCTCAGCAAGAGTCTGCAGCCCTAATGCACGGCTAAGAGGTGTGGGTGCTACATGCACACAGGCACGTGCAGCACAACAACGCAAACTGCCATGTGAGACTGGGGTTTTTCGCTCAGCTCCGCCATCGACCTGCTCGACAACTCTGAGCAGGATCCTCTCCCCACAAGCCTCCATACTTGGTGTTGCCTTTGTCTGTCTTGTCTGTTTAGAAGTGCTGCAAGTAATAAAAGACACATGTTTTTCAAATCAGGACCAAAAAAACAAATATATTTTTCAATATTTTAGTGATGAGGGCTAGAGTGGTGGTAGACAACTCTCTTTTTGGGGCAAGCATTTTTAAGCGTTTGCCATTGCTGGTAAGTGCCAGAAATGCCATTAGCCACCAGCAGGAGCTGGGAAGAGATGGAAGGTGTCACTTGAACAGAAGGAAAAGGCATAATGAGTTTGTGCTGGGGGTTTCCAGGGTTTTCTCCCATTTGTGTCTCTGCTTTCAGAGAGAGAAGCTCAGGCTATCTGAAGTGGAGCTTAGCCCCTGTATTTAACAGCCTCCATACGGTGCATCTAAGTCGTCATTGCTTTGGCCCAGGGAAATCTAGAGGAACTCATAACATTAGTGAGGCATGAGGAGCAGGGACTTACTGCATCAGCAACACAGCTTTTAACCTCCACAGGGGTGAATCAGAGGCTTTAGAGCTCGCTCTCACCTACTGCATCCATTCTCCAGATCCCAAATATCACAGAAGGATTAATTCTCTTCATACACGATAAATCCCATCMTTTGTCAGCAGCGGTAGAAGTTTCACAACCAGATCTCTGTACAAGCAGTATCTTGATCATAAGTGTGTTAAATGGTAAGTTAGTGGGTCCTGACCACCCAGCCGGGTGATTCTCTCCAGAGAACTAATAAATTTATTATCAGCAAGAGGGGGATTTTGTACTGCATGCAGATGTTTGCTAGAAACCAAACCATAAACAGCTACTGGAGGTTTAACTAAGTACATCAGGATTTTGCCCTGTGGGCCCTAACAAGAAAGAGAAGACTCCTTTACTGTGCTCTAGATGGGAGCTTATTTTTCTTGTTGCAAATTAAATAAAAATGACAGAAAAAGGGATAGTGAGTTATTAAAGCTGGTAGCTCAGTCTGACCTTTCCAACTCCCAAATCTAATCCCAGAGAAGCAGGGTTCCTGGAAATTTAATTTTGCCTTTGAGGCTGATTAATTATTTGATCATGCAAGCACTGGCCAGCCATACAGTTTACCTTGCTCGCCTGGCTGCTGTTCCCATTAACCACAAAGCCTTGGAGAATAATCAGTCCAGAGTTTAAACAGAGCCGCTGTAGAGAATTTCGCACATTTCAGCCGGATTCACGCCCACACCTGCTTCTTAAAGAAGCAAAAAGAGGTCTGGATAAACACAAAGAAGTGGGTAGCTTTCTYTCCTCACAACAGCTACTTTGATTGCTGAGTACACGATGGGAATATTGTTGTGGCAGGTATTTCAGCCAGCATCCATGCCCTGGTGTTAGGGGGTGAACAGTGGAGCCTGTGGCTGCCCACAATGTGCCAGTGGCCCCAGGACGGAAGGCCCTCGAGGTCCGAGGCTCTGTCAGGAGATGTCCGTGTCCCCCTGCCACCGCTGCAGCGCAGGGCAGAGCGAGGCAGAGATGCAGCCGTGGGGAGGGCAGCCCTCGCTGTGCTCCTTGCATCGGCTCGTCCGCAGCAATGACACTGCTGTTTCCTACAGGTCAGAAAAGGCAAGGGTGTGGTGTGTATTTCACATCCTTCCAAAGTTTCTGCATGCTTGTGACATTCTTTGTGCCTCCAAATTCTGTCMAAGGAGAATTTGAAACTTTTGGGATGGCCAGGGGCCTTGCAACAGATCAGTACTAGTAGGCACACTGTGTATGCAGATGCATTTCTGTCCTAGGAACTGTGCATAGGCGCCTGGACAGAGAGATGCTGGGGTGATTGTTGTGTTGGAAAAGTTCCCAAAGAAACAGCTAGACAGCTGTGTGTCAGGAACTAGGCAGACCCCTCCTTGCAAGAAGCAGTTCCTTTCCAGCCCCACATTCACGAATGCTGTATACAGAAATATAAGCGCGACCACTGCAGCATGGGCACTGCCCTGCTACCTCACTGYAATGAGAACTATCTCCGAAGAACAACGTTAGTCTGGGAAGAATCACCCACTTGTTTAGAATATCCCTCTTTGTAACTTGTCACACACATATCCCAATAACAACTCCTGGTTTTGGTGGTGCTCAGAGAGAGACAAGGGCTWATCTGTAATTCTGGGTAGCAGGCCACATTGTAAATACTACCTACACCCCAGAAGATAAAGTTGGGAATTGCAAACTGTTTGAGAAAGGCATTTTGTCAGAAGCACGCTGTGCTGTATGATAACTCTGTTCGGAGAATCTTCTGATTATGAAGAGGGCCTTCTCTGAAAGCCCACAGCTCCAAGCCCACACGTATGAGGTCTCAGGGTTACCCTTTCCCCCTCACTACCCTGCTCCTGCTGGGTCCTCTGGGTGCAGTTCCCTCATCCGCTCAGAGTTCAGGTTTATTGCAGYAGAACACACGGCCACAGCCCAGACTGGAGACATTCCTTATCTTACACATCGCTTCCTGCTCTGTGCAATGATCCTCTGGCAAAAAAATGCAAAATGAAAATATTTTTAAAGGATTTGTAAAACCTGGGACAACCAAGAAGGTATTCAACATCCCGCCCCCCGCCAAGAAGCCTCCCAAAACAAATGCTATGTGGGTAACTACATTAATATTAATAACACAAGACAGAATTTACTTTAAGATTACAGGGAATAACTGCTAATCCTTTGTTGTTATTGCTCTTGTTAAACACATGCATGATCAGAAGTCCATTGCTTCTAAAACAATGTCACTGTAACTACTAGAGGTCTGGTGCAAGCAATGGTGCAATGTCTTTGGTGCAACGCAGCGGGTATCCACGCCAGGTGCTGTACTTGGGGCATGGCCTGCTTTTAGCATTTAGGAGATCCTTGCTGCTACACTTGCTCCAAACTGCTCCGAAGCGATAGAAAAGCCCATCTGAGTGCGGTTTTCAGCTGGAAAATGACAAAAAGAAGAGACAGGCTAGGGGAAGCGTTTACAGTAGCWGTTAGTTTGTGCAGACACGGTAACCCTGGCTGGAATGCTGCTAAACCACAGCGTTAGCAGTGTCAGACATTGTCCRAAAAACACTTTTATCTTTCCGACCGTAAAGCCGTACTTGGATAAAATATGCAGAGTAAGCTCCTGTATGCCTGGAACGAGCTCGGGCTTGAGGATAATTATTTTGGAAAGGATRGGAGCATGAGGGGAACGAAAAGAGCTGTGCTTTGGTCGTTTTTTATTCTTTCCTTGTGCTCGGCAGATCCGATTCGGAGGGAAATCCTCACACAGGTTGCCCCCAGTATCTTGCTCTCTGTTCTTGCKGGTGTGGAGCCTTCCGTGGCTGCGGAGCGCCGGGCCGCGCAGGAGGTCGCGCGTCTTTCCGGGACACGGACCCGCACGGTCCTTCCACCCATTCCCGGCCYAGGTTCACCTCCCGAGCCAGGAGGCAAAGAACACGGGTCTGGGGGGACAGCGTGGGCCAACGCTGCCCTGAGTCATCTTGTCACTGCCTGCCAGRGTGGTCACGGTGGGCAAGCGGCTGCGAGGAACCTGGAGCAGCCCCAGGGTCTCGCCCTGCAGGCCCAGCGCCTGCAGCGATGCCCGTCCTCAGCACTGTTACTCTTACCGGGCCTCCGGGCAGCTTGGCTCCTTATCCGAGCTTCCAAGTGATCCCTTCGGAGCTCCAGGGAAGTGGTGCCTGTCAGGCTAACGGAGGGCAGC
>PTEX01000047.1:3412454-3519457 GCA_003342815.1 Eudromia elegans
TTGTTTCTTTTCTTTTTTATTTCGAGATTATAATGTAGCTGCTGTGGATCTGGAAGGGGCCGGTGTAGCTCCAATAAGAACACCTCAGGAAAGCGCGTTTATCGCTAGGAAATTTGAAGGGCTCCTTTGCTCAGCGTGAGAGGGAGAGCGTCGTGGAAAACCGAAGTTTGCCTCGCAGGGAGAACTCCAGTGAGGAAAAAATGGTTAAGAAAAACCCTCACGGTGGGCTCACGGGCTGGTCTCTCCCCTGTAACTTTTATGCGAGGTAAAATAAAACAGACCTGTGAGCTTCCCCTCTTGCTACCCTCTGCCCCCCACCCGAGCTACCTGTCACCGCAGTCCCCCGGGAAGCCTGCCTGTGCTAGGTTATTTTCATGCTTGAATCCAACTCGGGCAACACCTGACCAGAAGCTGTCCACAGTTCGGGAAAGGGAGCAGGAGACGCGGAGATTCGTTACCGACGGCCTCGGTGTGAGGGGGGCAGCTCCCGGGGCGCCGACGCTCGTGAGGCGGCCGCGGGGCTCCGTGGGCGCCGCGCCGCGGGCCGGCCCTGCGCGCTCGGGGATGGCGCATCGGCGCTTGTGCTCGCGGAWCCCGGCGCGTCCTGCCCCACACAGCCCCTCCGCAGGCAGGACGGGGCGCCCAGGCTGCCCCTTGGAGCCCCGTGGCGGGGGTGACCTCCTGCTCCTCACCTCCGGGCCACTGAATCGGTGACTCGAGTCTGCTGCACTCCTGTGGCAGAGGGAGGAGGAAGCTGCGGATCAGCCCTCGGGCCGCCCGGTTTGCCGAGATCCCAGGCCCTGACGCTGGGAGCAGCTCAACATGGGGACATTCCTGTGCCCGTCCCAGAGGAGCTCTGCGTAGGCACGAGGACAAAGAGAAGCTCGTTTTCAGGGCTGACTCCTTATTTTGCAGTTCGGCACCCTCAGGCTCTCTGTTTTTCATTATGGTTTCATGATATGTAGGACTAGACGGAGAAGCCTACAAAAAAGTCACCAGTGGCTTAGGGGTGTGGAAACAACAGCCCCCCTCCTTCCTTCCTCTGTGGGGATCCCTTAGCAAGCCAGACTTCCCAGCTGGAGGTTCAGCACTGGTTTTTCCCTAAGACACAGAAGCAGCACGCAGAGGCCCCTGCCCCGACTGAGAGGAGCTCCCCAATCTGTAAATATGTGTCTGCTTGGGGGTAGAACTGGGGGACACCCATGTGGTGGTGGAGAGTTAACTGAAGGCTCCACTCACCTAAATGAATGTAAGACAGCCACCTCCCTAGACTGCACGAGTGCTGCTGCCCAGCAGCTCCTGCCTCCCTTGGTTGTGGGGAGAGGAGGATGGTCCCGTCTGTCTCGCTTTGCATTATTTAATCCTAGGCGATGGCTGGCGGTAGCTGCTGATCTGGAGCCGCTGCAGTTCCCCAGCCCTGAGCTCTGCAGCTGGAGCTGGTGTCAGGCACGCGCTGAAACGGTCCCGTGTGAGGAAACCGGGAAGAAAACCCTCTGGAATGTCACATGCATTTGTCCATGGGTGATATTCTGGTGATGAAGGACCAACCACAGACAAAGCCTGAAAGGAAAAAGAAGGAAGGGAAGGGAGAAGGAAAGGGAAAGGGAAAGGGAAAGGGAAAGGGAAAGGGAAAGGGAAAGGGAAAGGGAAAGGGAAAGGGAAAGGGAAAGGGAAAGGGAAAGGGAAAGGGAAAGGGAAAGGGAAAGGGAAAGGGAAAGGGAAAGGTAAGGAAGAAAAAAAGTCAGTTAGCTGATCGCTATCTTTTACCTGGAGCTCTGTGCATCCACATATTGTCCCATGCCCCCCCTCAGGTCACAAACCTGCTGGGAGAGGGACTAATCGTTTGAGACATACAGAGTACGAGCTACTGTGATGTTCTTCTCACCCGTTAGACACCTGCAGTGATGCCCAGGGTAGTTAACATTGCTGAACATTAATTGCAAAAGCAGGGAATGCAGAATGCAGACAGCCAAGAGACTCATTATCTTCGAAGTCCTGTGAAGAGTAGTCCGGGCAGACTACTGGTGACATTTTAAAAAGTTGTACGTGATACGGACATGGTGCAGGAAGGCAGGTGACAAGTCTTCTTAGGTTGAGAATGTTTTAATTCTCTCCACTTGTGGTTAGCGCAAAGGTCTTGATACTCTCCTGAAGCATCCATGGTCAGGTACGACAATGCTCATATTCTCTCTGTTTTGAAGCTAAAGAGGATGAAGTACTGGGTTATGTAGAGGTAGAAGCAGAGGCCTACTGATGTCCTAGTATCTAGCTTCTTTAAGGAAGAAAAGACTATCTCAAAGGCATGATAATAACATTTCAGTCTGCGTGAGGGATAGTGCTAGGCTGGAACTTGAAATCCTCTTCCATGTACTGAAAATAGATAATTTATCTGTGACTTTGATGGGGAAACAAAGAATTACACCAGCTTGCTTTAAAAAAAGTCGTTATTAGATGAGTTAGCCTAAAATTTCTGGGAGTAACAGATTCTAAAATAGAGCTACTGAATTAGTCTYAAATAGAAACTGTGACAGCCAGCCTGAAAGTGGAGAAAATTGGATTTAAGAATTGGACCTTGGTCATAGCAGGATATTGAAGAAGTTGCTGTGCTGCAGAAGATGAATTCATATGGAGCATGGATTTCATGCTGGTGAATAGCGATGTAATAAATGTTGTATGGAAGATTACAAACTCAGGCTAGAAGTATTCCCTTTAAAGAGGAGACCCAGGTGAGAAAATGCTTTGCAGACAAGTATTTTGCAATGAGGAGACTATATCCCCCACGCAGGGGAACAATCACAATTGCAACCGTGTGGAATTTGTAGCAGACGAAGGAAGAAGAAGGAAATGTTCCTTGAAACAGAGGAGCAAGAGAGGAGGGAGAGTGAATGGACTTGATTCTGCAAATGCTTGTGAATACCTTTATATATTCGGGAGCATTTACAGGATTAGGCCTTAGCTACACAAACTCTTGGAGGAGAGCACTTTTGTCAGCTTGCTTCATTCACACAAGGGAATAAAAATTGATACTATTAACCAAATCRCAAGTAATAGTTTCTAGCTTTGAAGACTTGAATTCTGTGAATATTTTACATGGAAGAAGAATCTTTTTGAGAAATGTTTGTGTGGGCAACTTTGCTTGAGTGTGTAAGTGTTCATAGGAGTAGGGCATAAAAGGCACTAAGAATAAACAGGAAAAATAATCTCAATGACTCTACAAAACCAATGTGATTTATCCAAATGGATTTACCTGCTGATATGCTGTATAAAAGAAATAGGRATAGCAGCTTTGTGGTATAAAACCARAGGTTGTTTCTAGTGCCTTAGAGAAACACACTATAGTTCTCCATCTGCCTGCTGGCTTCTTTATTTGTATCTTGTGTTACAACTTTCCATAGAATGCAATAGTCATTCCTGGCATTAGTAGTTAATGTATTTCTTAAAACAATCAGGTCAAATATTGTGGTCAACATTTCTTTYTCCTTCGCAACATATATTGATATTTTCAGAATTTTGTAGTTCCTATGTCCATTGGCACATGCTAAACAGTCAGTTTTCATTTTTACTGCAGACATCCTCTGTGTCTTGAGTGACTTATCTCTCAATAACTCACCTGTAAGATGGAGGTGATGACACTAACCTTAGTGAGAAAAAATGTAATCCAGAGTGTAAGAGATTGTGCAAGTGTTACTGCCCTAACAGTCATAAAATGACATAGATTTCTTATTTAAATATGAAGGTTAGGCAGGCACTAATATAAATGCACTGCCTGTGCTGGTAAAAGGGAATGTGATCTGTCCAGCTTCAGACCACTGATCAAGAATGTTGTCATATGTTATTGAACTTTTTTTTTTAGCTTCAAAATGGATTAAACCAGACAGCTACAGTGTGAGTGTAGGTGTGTAATTCTATCCAAAGTGCTAAGGATCAGATTTCCAACAGAGCTCTGCACTCTAAATGGAGATTTGACATTTTCTAAAGGGTTCATCTCCCATTGAGAACAAGAAGAGGCTCTGTGAGCTTAAGTGCTTTTGAAAAAATAAGCTAGTCTTTTTTAATGGAGCTGAGCTGTTTTTAAGGAGGCAAAAATGGAGGAGGGCTGTGTGAATTCAAACCATAAATGAGCTTTGAGCAGCAGCGCTCTGTGACCTAGCTGGCAAATGGAGTAGCGCGAGTGCAACATGTAAACTGGTGGTGAGAGAGATTATTATCGCAGAAGTGATGAGACACYTGGAGCAGAGCTACGCGAGATTAATACACTTGTCATAAGTGTATTGAGAAGAGAAGCTGGTCTCTCCTGGCTGCCRTTGCTCTTCAAAGCTTCTCTGACTATTTGTTTTGTCAGTTCTGTATGCATCAATATTGCTGTGCTTTTCAGCTGCGCGTGTGGCCTCGTAGTCCCAGGCCTCTTATGACTGGGGTCAAATTCAAAGGCTTTTCTCTACTTCATTCCCTTAAGCTTCTGATGTGGCTCTTTCTTGTGAGGCAGCCAGGCATTATACTGACCCCTGGGCATAAAAAATGCACAAATATGCCCTTTTTTTTATTGTGACAGATATTCTGCTCCACTCACACATACTGAAATTGGTATAGGCACTCTGTAGAAGACTTTTTACTCTCAGCTGGCACTGAAAAGCTTTGAAACTATCCCAACTTTCTTGTTTTTCTGCTTTTTTGTTCCTGCTCTGAGACAGAGTAGCATAGATATGCTGGGATATCAGCCCACACTGAAAAGGACCTGTTGTTCCTCTGTAGTACTTTTTCTCTACGTGCAAGAAAATGGATGGAGCATCCCCATGCCTTCTTCCAGATGGTCTTTTATGGAAAGAACCAACTTGGATCAGTGGGAATTGCTGTGCTTTATTACTGATCTTCTGCCAGATAATAAGCGTATGTGTGTGTGAATGCAGGTTTTCAGAGGACCCTAAAAGCTGTATTACTCTTGGAGGAGAGCTCCTTTCAAGTCTGTATGGACCCTCCCTCCAGATCCTGCCCGGTTATGAAACTTTCAGATGGAGTCTCCCATGGAGTGACTCCATGGAGAGACCGATGGAGACCATGGAGTCTCTCACCTTATGGCAAAGCTGTGACTGTCGTGCAAAACTTGCACAACTCTGGGAAGGTTTCCCTTCTTTCCTTCACAACTCCATACACAGTAGTGTTCATCTTTCCAAGACCTTTCCATTCTTTGTGGATGCTGTGTTCTCGCATGTTTGCAGTCACTCTGGCTTCAGTGAGGCACTTTTTGGGTCCTATTCTTTATATGTGTATTAATTGCTCTCTAAATCTTGTTCTGTTCTTGTTTCTGCTCCTGGGGAAAAAAAAAAAAAAAAAAAAAAAAAAAAAAAAAACCCAAACCAAAAAACCAAAAAACCAAAAAAACCTTACTGCTTTTTCAGCCACTTCCTCAGCTCAGCCAGCTCTGTGTACATCTTACTTGAGGAAGAGTTTGCCATTCTCTGCGCTGCTACATTTCCTCCCGACACTTTCCAGGCCTTGCCTTGAAATTCTGCTYTTCTAGGTGTTGTGTGCCATGGCCTTTTAGGGCAGGGTGCTGAGCTGTTGGGATAACAGATGTTTTCCTCTGCGAACTACTGTCTTACACGGCGAGGGCCTCCCAAGCAGCCTCCCTTAGCTGAGGGGCTGAATTGTGGTAGAGGATAAACAGGGAGAATGGGGGCACTTCTTTATGCACACGGTGACCTTAGCATGTGCTTGGCAACGCAAAGGGCCCCTCTGGTCCCTCCATGCAAACCAGTTTCATCTGAGGGCAGTGGTTACTATTTACGAGTACTAKTGCTAAGGTACTTCCCTTGTCTCTGACCTGGAGAACATCCAGCCCAGTTTGCATACAGGGATTCTGAATTTCTCCTTCCTCTCTGTGTAACWGGAAGGTTTTAAACCGAAATACCAGACGCTATTAAACTGACACTTATTTCCCTTCTGTCTAGGGTAACTAGTAGATCAATATTTTGACTGAGTGTATATTTTATACTAAATATAATATTTTACAAGATAACTGACTTGAAAATGTAGAAGAGTTTTAATGTTTTGCTTTTCTGGTTTTATGTGCAATAAAATGCTGACTGGTATCAAATGGTGTAATTTAATTTTTATGTGACTGTTTCTCCCTCTCCAATTCTCAAATAAAATACTCAGCACCTTTCAAAAAGCCCACCTGCACTAAGAGACTGCTTTTTGTTGGCCTCTAGAGCATTGCTTTTAATTTGCCAACAGGAAGAAATCTACCGAAGGAGGATTAAACAAGCTGAGAGACACCGGGAGAGAAGAAATGGAAGATGAGGCAGTGAACTCAAGGAGACAAGACCCAAGCAGGGGACGAATGGGCACAGCCTTGCCTGCATGACCTCTTCCACGCCACGTGTGAGAACTGTTCCCATTCTGCCTGCTTGGCTTGCTGCACAGAGCTCCTTCAGCCAGACTGTGCTGTGGTGCCTCAGGTTGAGGCTAGTAGGGAAACGAGAATTGCTGCTGTTCTTAAAATAAAAAATCCAGCTTCTTTAAATTGTTTAGTAAGCTCAGAGGCATATCTGTGTTGCACTGTGTTACTSTGCTCTCCGTCCAGCTGAGGGTGGCCTTCCTCATCCTCCTGATTCTCCAGCAGCAGGCCCAGGGTTCTCCACTGAGAGCAAAGAGCTATGTCTGGAAGTGCAGGTGAGGAGAGAGGTGGCATAGAAAATGTGGGACGTGTTTCATAATGAGARGAGGCTCTGCRAAACCTCATCTCTGACCCTCCTGGGATGGTGCTACGTCTCCTGCAGCCTCTCYGCATCCACATCAAAGGAGGGCTGGTGAGAACGTGTGAAGAGCGRCTTGCATCTGCCCTAGACCTCCACCATCTCTGCAGATGTCCCTGGCCATTTTGCACAAAGGTGGCAGATGTTCTCCAGAGAGCAGCAAGGGGGACCGGCAGCGCTCCYGCAGCCCTCTCACTGTCTGTACCCACAGCTGTACCGCGCACAGAGTCAAGCCAAGGTGGCCCGAGGCCTGAGCAGCTCCTGACAAAATAGATGGAAATAGGAAGAAYACAAGAAGTGGAAGCAGGGTCAGGAGACACGGGAGGAATAAGCAGACACTGACTGGGTGTGTGGGGATGTAGCTGGAAAGCCAAAGCTCCCATGGAGTTGAATTTGCCAAAGGACGTGAAAGACAGCAAAAAGGCTTCTATGGGTGTAGCTGGGTGGGTGAGGGAAGAGGAGTGGTATCAACTTGTTTGTCTCGACTTCACCCTTATAGACATACTGATGAAGAATGTACGAGGTAATTGAAAACTGGCTAAACTGCTGGGCTCAGAGGGCTGTGCCCGGCGGCCCGAAGTGCAGCTGGAGGCAAGTCACTAGTGCCATATGTACGCATGGATCCCAAGCCCAATGCTGTGCTACATCTTCACTGATGACCTAGGTGATACGGCACAGTGTGGATAGTTGAGCACTGTAACAGGCTTCCCGGAAGGTTTGTGGAGTCTCTGTCCTTGCAGATGTTCGAAACCCAGCTGTGAACTGCCCTTGCAACCTGCTGTGGCTGACCCCGCTCCGAGCAGAGGAGTTGGACTAGATGATATTCAGAGGCTCCTTCCAACCTCAGCGTTCTGCAKTTCTGTGTCTGCATCTCACCCTGAAAGTCTGACAGCCACCTTCACTTCCCTGCTGCACCTGAGGGAAGTAATTTTCCTGCCTTAAGGAAGGTGCCCTGCAGCTGCAGGTTATTTGGGGGCTAGGGCAGAAGAAGGCTGTTGATATCTCACAGGCAAGCAGGGATTAGACTTTCAGGACTGGTGGCTGGAGCTGACAGGAGTTCTGGATTGCAGGCCTGGCTGCAGAGGTGATTCAGCATAGAATTACTATACATATCTCCAGGCTGTGAGTGCTGGGTAGGCATAGTTAAAGGAACCTTGGAAAGGAAAAAGATTGCAGCCTCTCCTACAACACTCCGTGAAAACCTCTCCACCCTCCAGTCTTGAGTTCCTAAGAGCCTTGGACAGTTCTCCGCTGGGAGCACGGAGATTCCTCGGTAGTGCTCCAGTGCCTAATGCTTCTACGGTTTGAGACCCAGAACTTCCTGACACAGAGCTGTGGTTGCGTCAGGTTGCTTGTACATTACCTGCATTTCCAACACTAGGGCTTGCTGAGTGGAGTGTGTCTCTTTGCTCTTGGAATAGTAAAAAGCTGGGAGCCATCATCTGTGTCCTCAAAGGATGCATGCTGGCACAGCTCTTATGCATATAGGGAAGGCTTCAGATAGTCAATGAATGCTGAACTGAGCTCACTGTGTACTTCAAATAGAGAGAAAAAAAAGTTGTTTTTATGGCTCAAACCATTTGTTTCTGAAACAGCTCATTTTTTTTTTTATTTCCTTATTAACTGACCACTATATTCCAAGCAGCTCTCATCTTTGAAGATGCCTGTTTTTATACACAATATCTGAGTGGCAAGAGAGAGGTGTCTGCACGATCCTTTAGAAATCTGGCAGGGATGGTATGATTTTAAATTGGCACAGCCATGTCTCTGTCATTTTACTTCACTACCACCTAATTTGTATAAAACAAGGGAAATTTTAAATGGCTGTTACCATCCTGGAAGCATGCAGCGAATCTCTCATTTGTTGCCTTGCTCAGGTGGCTGCACTTACCTCTCTCTGATTCACAGGGARTTCAGAACTCCTGCTGCTTCTCCTCAAGCAGAATTATGGATGAGACCCAAGCCTAACTGACAGCTCAGTTATTTCTTCCTGATGCATTTCATTAATAGCCCCTGCACCTCTCACCTCTACAAAATTGGCAACCAGTGAGGTGCCTGTAAGAGGCTAATTGCCTCCAGAGTCAGTTGTCCTGGAGCCAGTTGTTAATCTCCTGGTGTTAATTGCCAAAGGCAGGAGGGAGTAGTGGGTAGGGCACAGAGGAGGAGCCATGCGCATGCTAGGAATGGGCAGCAAAACACAAAAGGTTTTTAGCTCTGCTCTGTGGTGCTGCAGCAGAGCTCAGTGTGGTGGGAGCACCGTGAAAGCACCGTGAAGTGGTGGCTGCCCATGAATCCAGAGCATTGGGCTGCATTTATCATTCCTTACCTGGCTTGTGAGCTGAGTGGRTGAGATCTGGGCCCTGAAATAACTGGGAAGTGCCAGGGATGCGACTGGAGCGCTTGCGCTGCCGGCTCTTGCCATGACCCCAGCCACGTGGTGATGGGCTTGGGGAGAAAGAGAATGGAGGGTAACAAGGTGCGGTTGGTTCTTTGCTCTGCTGTGGCTCTTTGGTTTGGTGGGTTTAGCTAGGCTGAAAGTAATGCTAATGTTAAATTAATCTCTGGAACTGCCCCAGTAGCTTCAAGTGAATCGATTCTGCTTGCACGAAGGCACTCCTTCAGTCTGTTTGACTCATGGCTCTGAGTTTGCTTTGTTAGTATGAGGTAACTGAGTGTCCTACTGAGACAGTGGAAAACTGTGCTTATTGGCCCAATAAACTAAAATATATAAACAATTATGAAATTAYACAAAATGTAGCGTGTGCCAGAAATCCGGTCTGTGTTTACTGCTACAGTTTGGCCCTTTRTTCTGGATGTCATACAGGGACTTCCAAGTGCCTGTGTCTACAGCTGATGGCAGGGATGGAAGGGGTGTCCTGCTACCTCGGGCACCTGGAGCATCTGCCAGGAGAACGAAGCCCTGAGTCATCTGTCCGGGACGGCTGACAGTCCAGGCACTTTGGCTGGGCAGTTTTGTCTCCAAACTTATTGTACAATGCTAGTTCTTTTAACAAGTACAGTGTACTTGGTACTTACTTTTAAAAGGAAGGGCCTCTTCACTGGCATTGGAGTGAGAAGAAAAAGAGATCTTTTGAGGCAGTTGCATATTGTAATGGAGGTCTTGAAAAGTAATAACAACAACATGAGTCTCAGAGTAATTGAGGCTGACAGGGACCTCTAGAGATCATCTAGTCCAACCCCCCTGCTCCAGCAGGGACATCCAGAGCACGGGGCACAGGGTGGCATCCARGTGAGTTTGGAAGACCTCCAGAGAAGGAGACTCCACAGCCTCTCTGGGCAGCCTGTTCCATGGCTCCGTCACCCTCAGAGTCAGGAAATTCTTCTTTGCATGGACATGGAGCTGCCTGTGTTTTAATTTTTACCTATTACCCATTGTCCTCTCTACAAACTCCAATATGGAGGCTGCCTGCTTAACTCAAAGGACTATGAAACATTTGGCAAGTCACAGATATGGTGGTGCCTGTAATGTGATTTAAAACAAATAAAATGGGGTAAGTAAGATTACCTCGTGGATGGCGTTAGGCTGAGAAAGGAGCCTAACAACACTGGTTCCAAGTACCTCAGTAAAACACGTTTTGTTTTGATTCAGCACTGCCTCAGATGCTGTAACACAAATAACACAGCAGAACTATCCACAAAGCTCTGCTCTCCAGCCCATTTTTGCTCCCTGTAATTATATTGCCCTCTGCTGTTTAGGATTAGGGGAGGGGAAAGAGAGGAAAGAAGTTTTGTGATAGTATTGCACTCATTAAAACGCTTAATTTGATGCCTGCTCATTTCACCAGTGGGGTGCAGGGATGCTGCAACTTAAGCTGACAGGATGATTGGGTCCCTGAAGACAGAAATTCATTCTTTTCTCCCCTACGTGCAAAGCTATACGTTATTTACTTTAATATATGAGGCTTTGGCACCTGCTGCTAGCATTGTGACAGCAAGAGCTGCCCACAAAAGGTGACATAAATTTCTAAGTCAGGTCACTAAAATGACAGTGTCAAAGGTGCARCTGAAGGCGCAATCTGCAGCTGGAGTTGGACTGTTTTCCTTTCCTTCTGTCAGCCCTTCCACCTTACGGCAAGTTTGCTGAAAGTCCTGTAACATAAAGCTCATGCAGCAAAGCACCAGTTATGCCAGGAAAATCCTCATGGAACGAAGAGGAAGCTTCTCTTCACAGAGATTTTCCTACTCATCCATGAAAGCCCAGTAAAATGAACAGTTGTCACAGCTTTCACTTGTTGCTTTAATCTCACCTGTGGGCAGACGAAAGAAAGGTACCATAGTGCTTGGGCCCACTGAAACCTGGCCATGGTGTCTGCCCTACCTGACCCTCTGCGGGCATGTGGGACTGTGGCTCCTCATCCACCCTCAGGGGACTCGCTGTTTTCCATGCTGTGCTTGGGCTCCAAAGGAAGAAGAGCTGCGCAGGGAAGGGGACCAGGAGCACTGGTTACTACTAATGAGCCCTCCTGCAAGGACGAGGATGCAGCTCCTAGTCTTGCGCGGGATTGGTGCGAGTGGCACTGACTGCTGCTGCTTGGGGTCTGCAGAGCCTCCAGTCTTGTTTCGATAGAACTTGTGTTGTGTTTATCCAAAGCTGTGCACACATTGCTAAAACCCACTTCCCTAAAGTGCTTTTTGGTCATGGTTTACATTCACTTCAGAATGAATCACGGATTTATTTATTTATTTACAATCTTCCTAATCCCATTAGTTACATGGTGGCCTAGCAGGCTGTGGTTTGAACTTGATCTGTTTAGCTTTTTACTTCACAAATAAATGGGTGGTAATGCGGGAAGGTGGTGTGGGAGGGGGAAATGTAGAGTCCAAACACCCAGAGGATGTTCGTACCTACCTCCTTGGGTGCAACATGGCCAGACAAAAGCTGATCTGGCGAATGGGCGAAGGACACAAAAATCTGCAGTCCTGGACCACGCAGAGATGAGAACTTCCCCAAAAAGATCTCCTGACCACAGGTCAGTCCCCCATTCCTCCAGCACAGAGGCATTCCTGCTCTCCCTACTTACTCCAAAACTAACTCTGTTGTGTGGCCAGCTTTACAGAAGGGATGGGACTCGGTCAATGGAAGTAGATCAGCTCACTTGTAATAGTCTCGATTTCAAGTTCTGTCACTCAGAAGGTATAGCAATAATTGTTATTTACAAGGAATTAACAGTCCCTTTTGTGTCCCTGGAAAGGCTAGGTTGGAGTTGCATTGACAGGATAGTCTCTTCTAAGAGTTAACTAAATGCTTCTGCAAAGGGAAAAAACAACGGGGTTTTTCGGATGTGTTTCAGTTTGCAGCATTACTTGATTCTGAGCCCAATGAAAGAGCAATTCATACAGGTTTGAAAGTCAGAGTTGTAAGCTTCTGCAGCTCAGACCACATACATGCATTCTGTCTTGGTTTTGTTTAAATATTGACTAAGAGGAAGTAAGGAGGCAGCATGGAGCCTCCAGGAAACTTTTTTGTTTGKTTGKTTGKTTTTTTTTTTGTTTTGTTTTTGTTTGTTTGTTTGTTTGTTTGTTTTTTGGTCTACGAATCACATATAGCAAATGACCGTGCTTCTTTYTGGGCCGAGTCAGAAAGACAGCTTACTGGTTTTCATCCCTCATCATCGCTTGATAGATGCCACAGAGTCAGGATGGTGGTGTGAGCTGCGCCTGTGTCCAGAAAGAGATGAGCCTGGATAGCATTGCACCTTGTGCTCTAGAGCCAGGACTGGAACTAAGCCAGGACGCATCAAGAAACTGCTGCACAGGACTCATTGCCCTAGCAGAAGTTCTTGCAGTTCAGAAGAAAGGTGACATCAAAGCTGCTTCTTGCCTTCTAGACTGTTGAAGGAGGACTTACTGAATTTGTAAAATTGGGCACTCTTCTTGGTTCTACTTTTTTTTAATATGATTAAGTGAGCAAAGACCTCAAATGTGAGCAAATCCAAACTTTTTTCTTCCTTAGGTCAGAGTATATTGCACTGTGCTAACCATGGCTTTCCATAGTCAGCCATAGAAATCAACAGTATTTATATACTCAGCTATCAACACATTTATATACCTTAACTGCTGCAGCTGGGTTGTATTTTCCTTTGCAGAGCCTTTGGTGCACAGTTGGAGTCATAACTGCACCATAAGGCACTGCATAAGAATGGGGAACTGGAATGAAAATGCAAGATGTTATTTGTTATATAGATGCTAATACTGCTGGAGTGACCAATGTGTGACCAGACTTGGAAAAATGTCTTTGTAGGCTGCTTTAGATTAATTCAACAGCTTTTGTGCGATTTGTTACCCCCTTCCCTTTCCTATAATAACACCTAGACATCCTTTAAAGAGTCCCCGAAGTTACACCTTTTAATTGAAGAAGGATAATGAAAGAAGAAAAAAAGAAAAAAAAATAGCACTTGATTAGCTGTAGAAAATTAACCTTTCTTTTGGACACATTTCTAAACAGTTTCTTCTACTGACAGAGCACTTCTGTTAAGCATCTCCTAGCACATCTCAGTCCTTAACTAAGGCCACTGTAGAGTGGACAGTAAGAAAAGCTCTCCTTACAAGCCTGACACTGCGTCTGCAGCTCYGCCCGGGGGTTCTCAGTACCGCTGTTATCCTCTGCGTGCAAGGAACTCAGTTTCAACCTTGGATCTGCTTTTCACTCTCGCAGTTGTTGGCTTCTGCAGGTATTTTCTCCTAATGCAATTTTAGTGGAATGAAACATAGGAAAAACACGACACCCTTAGAGGAATGTGGCTTTCCACTTAAGGCTGTGTTGGCTTGCGGTTGGTTTTGCAGAGACTTCAACACACAACTCCTAAGGAAAGCTAGGGACTTTATACATATGTTCTTGTGAAGTACGTGTCTACAATGAACATCCTGTAGCTATGTATGTAAACTAGAATGAAACAACCTGCACGGATGGGAGACACTGTAGACAAATAAAAAKGAATTTCCTCAGAGTCTGACTTAAAATAGCCTTCTAGTCAAGTTCTGAGGAAGGTGATAAGTATTTATCTTTAATTCAGTTTTAAGCAAAAAAGGAGAGAGGAGGAAAAAATCCTGCTGAATATAATGGACTAAACTCTTGTGTGACAATAAATGTATCAACATTACCTGAAAATTCAGTAATGCGGAACACTTTTTATAAAAAGAAATGTTACTCAAACACATTAGTTTCAGTAGAGAATCTATTATTGACCTAAAACTCTCCTTTTCTATATTTGTTTTTCCTACACACTAAATCCATCTAAGGRCAAATATCAACAATGAAGAATATGGCTCCCTTTTCCAATTGCAAGGCATTCCATAAAACAGGTGATAGGAGAGCAGACACTAGGATGCTTCACAACAGCAGTATGGAAAAACACAGGATTGGCCAGGTTTCCTTTGAAACAAGGAGGGATTTAGAAAATTGAGCTGAGATTAATTTTACCTAATCTTTTCCATATACGTATAGGTGTCTGTAACACAGCTAGACATCCTAGAGCTTTTCAGTCGATGGGCACATTTAGGGTGTGATTCATCCCATTGCACTTGAGATGCCTAAAATAGGCCCAGTGACTCGTGGTGTAAATATGTATTTCTTTCTGTTGACTAACCATGTGTCAACGTGTGACCAGCTGGATGGAACTGCATACAGTTAAGGACTGGGAGATGGATTTACCCTCGAAGTGACAATGATCTTCTTTATCATTTTACAGATGCCAGCTTTTATTTACATAATCTGAAATGGAGAAATGGAGAGTGTTTCAGAGAAGTTAGACAATCATTTTAAGGCACCTTAAAAACTATATCCTGAAACACATTAGATTGTCTTATCCTTAATTTACAAAGAAAAAAGTGAAAGGGAGACAACATGAGTAACTGTTTTTTCCACTTAGCTTTTGGAGGGGAGCAGAGCTTCTTTTTTTTGTCTCTTTTTTCTTTGAAATAATTTCTTCTATGTTACCTTCCAAGTTTTTCTGCCAAGGTGACTTCTCTCTAACTATATATATGTTTATCTCTGAGTAGAGTCCTTTTTCCCACCCTTCTCACCCCCAAGTATATATAAGTAATTCCATATCTTGGAAGTAGCTTGCTCGGATGTTATCTGTGAAAGTGCAGTGGGAGGAATGGAGTCAGTCATTTCTTTATGTAAAAGYCAGGCAATTTTTACTATGCTGGTAGCAGACGGCTTCTGCTAGCCAACAGCTACTAGAATCCTGCCTTCCTAGCTCCCTGCTTTCATCCTGAGACCTTGGAGTGTAATGAACAGCATGGCAGGATACCAGAAATATGTTCTGAAGAGCATGAGTAATCCCTGGTGTTTTGGAATAGAATTAGGATGAGCAATCTGATGAAAAGCCAGTATTTCTTTCCTTATTTCACCCTCTGTATGCTCTGAGTCACAGTTCAGATGGTGCTTGCACTCCAAGGTCAGTAGGAAAAGGAAAAAAAAGATCTGAATTTAAGTGGTGCATTTAAGGATGTACCGCTATGGCTGGGAAAATATTCACCCCTTTTAAAAGTCTTTTTACAATGTGACTGCAAGTATTTCATACAAGGAGAACCTGCATGGGAAGAAAAGCTTGCCTTGAAGCTGCCCTAGACCTTACATTGCTTAAATTCTACTCCAATAATTTCACTTCATAAAGTGTCCTTAATTGCCAATGGAGAAAATTGCAAGGGAACAGCACATAAGGTGAGAAATGAGCACTGAACTTCAGTGGAACTTGGCAAACATTTTAGTGTCTGCTTCACTCAAGAATTTCTGTTGGCTGCCCCGCTTATAGCTGCAATGGACAGGATGCGTCACGATTTTCCCTGCATTTGCTTTTTGGGGGTGTTCCTCAAGTGCAGTCACTTGCATCGCAGGGCAAAAGCCAAACTCTCATTAACAAACACCACTAGAAAAAGTCAGTCTCTTGGCAGATGTTTGCACTGCTACTTGTTGCAGGGCTTATTGGTGCTTTCTCTGGACTCAGTGATGATGCCCCAGACTGTGCTGGACCACAGGTTTGATCCAGGGCAGCAAATACTACTGACTGCAGTGATAGAGTCGAATGTATCCATCACCTCTGCAGATTTCATCCTCCAAAGCAACCCTCATTCAGTAGTTCAAGTTGCCCAGGCTAGACAGGCCTTACCTAACTGATGGAAATGCTCAGAAGTTAGGTACGGTTAAAGTGTCTTAATATGCTTGCTCTGTGAATCTGTCCAATTAACGTGTTCCTACTACCCAGTGAACACTAGCTCATTCTGGCCAGGCCCACCTATGTTGCCACCTTTGTTCACAGCATCACTGAGTTCCAGAATGGTTGAGGCTGGAAGGGACCTCTAGAGATCATCTAGTCCAACCCCCCTGCTCCAGCACACCCAGAGCACAGGGTCACATCCAGACCGGTTTGGAAGATCTCCAGCAAAGGAGACTCCACAACCTCTCTGGGCAGCCTGTTCCAGAGCTCTGTCAGCCTCACAGGAAAGAAGTTCTTCCTCACTTGGAGATGAAACTGCCTGTGTTTCAACTTGTAGCCATTACCCCCTGACCTGTCACCACCAAGAAGAGTTTGGCTCCCTCCTCCCTACCTTTACCCCTCAGGTACTTATACATATTGAGCAGATCCCCTCTCAGTCTTCTCTTCTCCAGGCTAAACAGTCCCAGGTCGCCTAGTCTTTCCTCATACGGGAGGTGCTCCAGTTCCCTAACCATCTTTGTTGCTCTACGGTGGACCCTCTCAAGAAGCTCCATGTCCCTCTGTACTGGGGAGCCCAGAACTGCACCCTGCACTCCAGGTGCAGCCTCACCAGAGCTGAGCAGAGGGGCAGGATCCCCTCCCTTGACCTGCTGGAATGTTCCTCCTGATGCAGGCCAGGATCCCACTGGGCTTCTTGGCCACATCTCTTAGGTTGTCATCTAAGAGATAAAACACCTTAAAGAAGCCAAGTCAAAATAGGTCTGCTAAGGGAGTTGACACGAGCAATCAGTGTGCCAACTGACATTTTCCAAGAGGCAGGGCATTCAGGGAGCCTTGCAGAAAATATAAGACGCAGGATGAAGTGCTTCAGAAACGTACCAGACATCAGCTTTAAGAGCACATGAGGTGACTTATGTGTTTTGTTTTATATGGTTTCCTTGTTTGGAAGGAAGCAGTGAAGGACAGGAGACTTCCACAGCTCCGGATTGCCTTCCAGCTTTCCCATGGTGGTAGCTTCCTGCAGGTGGGTGGCCTTCTCGTGCATAGAGCGAATTGTTGACAGAGAACTCCATAGGTGCAAAATCTTCATCCTGCTTCCTCTGAAATCAGCTGGGAGAAGAAAGTTCTTGGTGATTTTTACACAACAGAATCAGTATCTTAAAGGGACTGCTATCATATATTTAGAGAATAACATAGCTAAACTGGAAAAACATTTAAAGAATTACACTGCTAAATCTCATTGCTGTTTCAGATCTAGAATGGCCAGCATGCCTAAAAGCTTGTCCATTTTCCTTGTCCTCTGCATAATAAGGGCTGACCCCACAAAGATATTCTCGTAAAATTTTTGATTTCTTCTATTTTTAAGTGGAAGAAACTAATTTAGAAAAAGTTATTTTGGTTTATGATTCTTTCATGGCAGATGGAAACTTGCATAGATACCTTGGTTTCCCATAGATACTTCTCTATATCTAACGGCTCTTTCTGGTTCTCATTTCAAAAGCTTCTGAGTATTAGCCTGCCTGCCAATTTTGAGTGCACTATGAGTTTACTGCAAACTGTATTTCTGCCCGTGGTATTTTTCAACTGTGTTTTTGTTATTTTTAGAGCTTTATCAATAAATTGTGTGGTGGGTTGTGGTGTTAGTTTGCTTTCTATGAAAGTCTTTTTATTATACAAAATCATCTACAAAACTCTGTCTGATCTTCTTTTGATGTCACAGACATTTGGCTCAGTTCTTAAGTCTTTCTTTCCAGAAGAATCTCAGATGATGATACTATTTTTGTACAGAGGTACTGAATATTGGATGTTATCATGGGAATGGTGGGTGTTCGCACCTACAGTACAATCCAAGGTCTCCCGACTGCTTTGCAGCTGCTCATCTTTCCACTCATTTAGAGGCAGGTTTTAGAAAAGAGGTTCCTGAGCTCTATATAT
Organism: Eudromia elegans; assembly: GCA_003342815.1. Lineage (NCBI taxonomy): Eukaryota > Metazoa > Chordata > Aves > Tinamiformes > Tinamidae > Eudromia > Eudromia elegans. Next base: position 3,430,327 of record PTEX01000047.1, read on the forward strand.
ATTAAGTAACTTTTCACCCAYCTGGAAATACAACTGTGTTTCCTAGTATTCCCTCTTTTATGCTCCTCTCTGTAGGAACAATAAATCAGAGATGTCTGAATGTTAAGGAGTGGGGGGAACTGCCGCATTTTGTTGTCCTAACTCACTGCACATTAAAAAGGCTGTTACAGTCTGAAGTTCATGCAGATGCTGCAAGCGTGCAGGTGGATGTTAAGTTTGTAATCCCAAGGGTACATAATGTATTGCCTTTACAATGTCCTTTTAATAGCAAGTAGCAGCACAGCCAATGCCTTTTTTCCTGCTGCTTTAAAATGCTACTTCATTCCAGCAGAGGATGATATCCCAAAAAAAAGGGGGGGGGGGTAATATATAACTGTCATTAGGTCACATTGAATAATATTGACCACTGTCTCCAGCAAGGTGTAAAGCATTTCTCTTTTCTGTTCTCTTGAGTATCGAGTTCTGGGTTTTTGCTCTCATCCCTCAGTGTCTAACCACATTCCTGGACACAGTCCAGTTCTCTCTGCTAAAATACTGCAGTTGCCTCTGTGCTGCAGCATGCGTACATATTGACGGATGCATACTGAAATCCCATGCTGTGCCTCTGCTTGACTTCTGTCGACTGGCTTAAAGATTTGTCATTTGGACATGTTAGATATTAGAAGTGCTTCTCTTTATTTACTGCTTTTTTGATATAATAATTTGCGTAATATTTGGGTTTGGGGTTTAAAGGAGAAAAATCCACCTAAAAGTTTCCTTTATAATAAGATAACTATGAAATGATCACTGTGTACCAGAACTGCTTAAAAAAAAAAAAAAAAAAGGCGCTACAGAAAGTAGCATAATGAGCATTGCATAAACCTATGAGGAACAACAGAAATCATTTCTAATAAGAGAAACTCTAGGTCAAGACTAAATCTGCTCAGTTACACCTGCCTAGACATATTATTGGTTTTGTCCTCGAGGTGAATGCTGTGAGCTTGCTTTTGGAAAGTCTGATCGGAAAACCCAGAAAACGCAGATGACTCAATATGTTTCTGTTGCAACTATAAGGAAGGAATATTCATACTTAAAAAAAAAGACACCCCAACGAACCAACCAACAGCCCCGTCGTAGTTTGTCCTTCAGCTTCCCAGCTGCCTCCCAGGTTCCAATTTATGTTTAGCTCTATTTTCGCTCTAAAGGAATATTCCTCTCCTCAACCATATTGAGTGAATGGCAAAATGCGGGGGAAAAAAAAATCCTTTTATACATCACGAGGGTCTCAGCACCACCAAAACAATTTTTACTTTAGCAAAATGAAAAGCGGTGGCGAAGCAGGTTTTGGATGCATAAGGAAAATGAATAGGTTAACCGCCAGCAAGCAAAAATTGCATGACGTGTGTAATGGTAAATCCATTTTATTCAACGGTGTATTTGGAGCACGTGGGGATCTGGGAGGACCACCGGGTGCCTAATGACTAGGGGTGCCTAGCTGTGGATTACCTGAGCTGCCCACGGCAGCAGGCGCTAACGGAGGGCCCGAACTTGGGCGCTGAGCGGACGCGGCAGCTCCCTTTTGTTCCGTCGCACTGCGCTCCTCTGCATTCCTCCCACGTACGGTCCTCTATCTCATTGCCTCTTGTTGCTATCCATCTACCGCGGGTGTGCGTTGATGGAGGAACCTGGCGCCGGCGAGAGGGCCTTTTGTTTTCCAAAGAAACGGGCCAGCTAGCTGGTTCACTGGGAAAACTTAAGCCTTGCGCTTGGGGGGGGTTAGAAAAAAAAACCTTTCATTTTTGGCAGGCTGGTTCGCCGTGTTTTCATTAGGGATGATTCAGTGCTATGGAAGATGAGTGTTTACACTGATTATAAATACGAACGGCTACTTCTGGGGATAGCGTAACGCTGCAGAAATGATGGCAAGGACTTAGTATAAAATGGTGGAGCGCAAAGAGCAAGATCTTTAAAAAAAAAAAAAGTCTTTTAGGTCTTTAGGTTTAATTGAGTGCAGCACATGGGAGAAAAAAAAAAAAGTGGGAGAAGGGCATTTTCTCCCCAGTGAACAAGAAGCCTCCTTCCAGAAACGTCCTTTGCGGGGGACACCATAAGAGCAGCGCCACACACGCACCCCAGTCCTCGCCGCGATCTCCCCAGGGTGGTGTGGCCGAGGCCCCTGGGCAAGAGATGATTCAATACAAATAAATGAATAAAGTGTCCAAGTTCAGAGGCAGAGCGGCCGCGAAGAGGTTCCGCCCGCCGGCGCCGCTGTCCGCCCGTCGTGGCCGGCGACGACGCGGACGGGACCGCCTTTTGCCTCAGCGCCGTTGGCGACCGTTGGCGGCCGCACGCGCCCGGCACGCCCGGCCCCTCCCCCCGCGGCGGCGGCACCGCCAAGCGGCCCGGCCCGGCCCTCCCCGCCCGCCGCCGCCGCCGCCGGTCGGGACCATGTGCGCCCTGGGCGCAGGGGGGGTCGCGCTCCGCCCGGCTCCGCGGCCGCCCCGCCTCCCGCCGCGCTGCGCGGAGCGCCCCTCCGCCCGGCGCGCGCCGTGGTCACGCCCAGCGCAGGCATTAGCGCCCCCCGATGCAGGGCGCGGGCGGCCGCGSATCCTCCGGTACGGCAGCGGCGGCGGCTCCTCGGGCTCCGCCGCGGCACCAGCAGCAGCGCGGGGCGGCTCTCGGCGCTAGCGAGGACAGCGGGCGGCGCGGGCCCCTCCTGCTCCCCGCCGCCCCACGGCACAAGCCATGAAGCCGGCGGTGCTGGAAGTAATGAGGATGAACCGGGTGTGCAGGGTGGTCCTGGTCACCTCCGTGGGCTCCTTCATCCTCGTCATCTTCTACTTCCAAAGTATGTTGCACCCAGGTAGGCACCCGCCGCGCGCCGGGCAGCGCGGAGCGGAGCCGCGCGGAGCGGAGCAGCGGCAGGTGCGGGGCCGGCGAGCCCCGAGCCGCCCTCCCGGCGTCGCCCGGCCGTCCCATCGCGCAGCTCTCGGGGGTGCCCCGGGGCGCCCCGCGCGGGGAACTTCCCGCTGGAGCGAAGTTCCTCTCTCTTTAAAATTTGGTTTATTTATTTATTTATTTCCCCCTCTGCCTTATTGCACGAGGTGACCCCTCGTCTGCCACTGCGGCGAGCGGGGCTGCCGGCTCTGCCTCCCCGAGAGTGCCTGCGCTGGAGATCGTCTGCCTTTAATTTCTTCTTTTTCGGTGAATTTGGGGTTTTTATTTTATTGCGGTGCCGGCAGCGGCGCGTGAGCCCGAAGGCGCTCCCGGCTGCCCGCGGCCGCCGCGTTGCGCCCCGGCCGCCCGCGCCGCTGCGCGGGGGTCTCGGCTGCTCCTTGTGGGGAGGCGGCCAGGAAAAATATAAATAAATAAATTAAAAAGCGGGAAAAACGAACAAAACCCGAAACCGCTGTTCTCCTGGCGCTCCCCGCGGRGGTGACGGCGGCCCCGCTGCGCGGGCCGGGCACCCCGGGGCAGGTCTGGGGTGGTCTGGGGTGTTCGCTGGCCGCCCGGCGCCTCCCGCGCGCCGCTGCAGCCTCCCCGCGGGCCGCAGCCCGTGGGCCGCACCGGGACGCGAGGAGGCGGCCGCGGGCAGCCCCAGCGCGGCGCGCGGGGGTCCCCGGTGGGACGAGTTCACACTGTAGGGCCGTTAAACTGACCTAGCACGACGGAAAAACGGACTTCGGGTCCTTCTAGGTCTCGCTTTTTATCCCCCTCCAYGTGCCGCTTTCCCTTGTCTTCCCTTGCTGATAAATGAGCTTAATTAAAATTGCCTTCACTTGCTGGAGCAGATAGCGGAGAGGCAGCCCGTGTAGGAGGCAGTGATAATCTGCGGGCACCAGCWGTGGGGTGAAGGAGGGCCAGGCATCTGGGCGCGCGAGCCCTTTGGGTGCCCCGGGCACGTTTTGCTCGCGGGCTCTTCGTGGTCGCGGGTGCGGTGGTGGCAAGTGACCGGACTCCAGCTGAGCGAGAAGCCGAGGCCGGCTTGACCGTCCGTCCTCCCCTGTCTCGCGTGGCTACCAAACTGCCRTTGGTTAAAATGGACCGATCCCCAAGTTTTTGGAGTTGCTAAGCTGCTACCCTGCACACCGCTATGATCGGGGCTTGGTGGATGTGCTGTCCTGTTGTAAGAGCAAGTCCTGCTGATGTGTTTTTTCCTATTAGCTGTCTGCTCCTCCGTAGCTGCTACCCTTTGGTATTGCTGGATGAGTCGGCTCTCTAGCTGCGCCTGTCTGTGTTAATACCTGCCAACTCCTTGAAAAAAAGAGCATTTTTCTTTACTGCCGAGTGTTTTCCATACTAACTAATTTCATAAGGAGAGCTGAGCCCTTARCTGACTTGAGGAAGGCTAATTTAGGGGCTTCAAGGTGCTCTGCATAATTATGAAACTGTAATACAAGCAACCAATTCAATAAAAATTAAAACTTTTCTCACTGGGTRCATCCCACAGCCATGTAGTTTGCCTGCATATTCAAAAAACTTGGCGAAGATTTTTTTTTTTTCCCCTCCTATTTCAGAAGAATTGTAGTGCTGGAACACAAACTTGGCATGCAGTAAGTGACAGATTGAATTAAATATTTTATCTTTTTTTTTTCTTTGAACATGTAAAATTGTCATCAAGGCATTCTCACTATGCTGTATAGTCAACAACTGAGGATTATTGCTTTATATTCATGCTATTGTGAAACTATAAATAGGTTGAGATTTCAATACAATCGAAAGGATTTGCCACAAATCCTTAAGAGGCCTGATGCTGTCAAATCACTGGCAGGATAATCTAGACCCATTTTCCTTTATTTCCTAAATGTTAACGTATTTAAATTGTTAATATAAGTAGAATAGATCCAGAGAGAAATGTGATCAGAATTGGTCTAAAAGGCCCTTTTTCAATCATAACAGACTCTACTTTCTCTTTTTTTTTTTTTTTTTTAATGGTCCGTTTCTGTAACAGAAGCTGCTAGTAATTTGTCAAAACTCCTAATCTAGGAATATGACCAGTGTGGTCACAGTTTATAGGGATCCAACAGCCTCTTTCCCTGGGCATCTATTGCCTCATTACATGTATTGCCATCTTTGTGGCTGTGCAAAAGATTCCTGCTGCTTGGGGGATATTCASCATTTTTGCTGATCTGCTCTAGAAGTTATGTTCCAGGAAGGCCACAGGAAGGAGCAGTTTTTCTTACCTTTGTCTTTCTACCTGTCACTGTTGTCAGGAGTTTTCAGGACCCCTTGTAGGGTACCTCGCAGTTGGAATTAGTAGGGAAATTTCCACCCAAGTCTCTTGCGTGGCATTCTGTTTCYGTGCAAGAAATGTCATCCCATCATTCAAAATTTAGCTGTTTCTTCACCCCCTCTACCACCTGTTTYCCAGCCAGCTCTACTCTTGGTGAATTTTAGACACGTGTTCTCTGTCCACAGAGCTTTCCAAGCAATTCTAAGCGTGATACAGAAAAGGTAGAAGAGCCTGGAAAACACATGAAGGATGAGCCCCAAATCCTCTTGGGGCCAAAGCTGCTGTTCATCTTTTAGATGAGTACTGCCCACTTTGCAGGGTTTGCTTGTGAATTGCTTGTTAGAAACACTAATGCACAAATCCTTGCCAGCAGCTTGTTCCWTTGGGATAAATCCACGTGTGTGGGAGAGGGGAAGCGCCGCAGCTGAAGCTGTAGTGCGGCAGCTCGCATCCCGGTGCGCTCCAGGGGCTCTGTGCTCATCCGTCTGGCCRCTGCAGGTGAGCGCGCCACCGGCTCCGAGCTCCAGGCGTGGGGAACCCGGTGCTCCCCGACAAGCTGCCGCCAGGGGAAGTCGAGCTGCGCCGCTCGCTGTGGCGCTGCGCGAGCCTGGGCAGCCTGGCCGCATGTACTGGGGCTGAGCCTGCTGGCCCTGCCCGAGGGGACCTGTGCGTGACCCTCACTCCTGGAGAGGCTACATGGGCAGCGGGGGGAAAAGAAAAGCAGGCACGCGCACACACGTGCATCCTGCAGTGCCTCTTAGAGCAGAAAGACTTCCCCAGGATTTTGTTTCTCTTGCTTTGCTCCTGTGCTGCAGACTGCTGGCAGGACAGAGGCTGCTGCTGCGTGCTCTAGGCTTTGTAGGTYGGTGTTAGGGTTTCACAGCAACCCATCATAGTTGTGCTTAGTGCCTTTCCTGGGAAATCAGTTCACCACCTGCCTGTGCTTCCACAGATGTGCTTACTTCTCTCATCTCCTCCTGTGGCTGCTGCAGCTGCAGTGAGTGTGGCTACATGTAGGGAAGGGTCTGCAGGAGAGCTCTGCAAGCTGGTGCCAGGAACCTGCAAGGTGTTGGGGATGCTGCGAGATGAAAGCTGCTGTCACAGAAGGGCAGCATTAGTAATATCACTCTTACTTTACCTGAAACCAGTTTATGGAACTAAATTAAATCTGTTTTATTCAATGCAGACTTGAATGTGTTTACTTATTTTTTTAATCTTCCTGTTTATGAGGGTTGCCTTCCTTACTGCTCCGCTCTTGGTGCTAGCAAAGGGTAGATCCTCAGATTTGCCTCCTGTCCACACTCTTCTTGGTTGTGCATGTAACTGGGCCACTTCTTCCTTGCAGAAGGCTGGCATCTGGGAGAAAGCTCCAGTGTCAGAACAGCTCAGATCTATTTGGAGTTTTTTCTTCAAGTTTGAAGACAAATTCGCTATTGGTTTTGATGGAAGATTTGGCTCTAAAATTAATGCAGCAGCCTCCCATCTTGAACATGATCTATGCTGGCTTCCTTGCTTATGGAGGGCAATGAAATTTGCAAAGCTGTGCTGGAGTAGTGTTCCTTTGGTCTCCATATATTGATTTCCTTTTTTCTATTTGGGATACTGAGGAATGGAGTTTACCTGACATCCACCAGATTTGTGAGGAGCTTTGCTGTGATCTTTTGTCCTTKTCCCTCTAAGCTTTTCATTAATTTCCCTGCGACTACTTGGTCACTGTGTGGGCAGACTTGCCAAGCTTCAGACCTTGTTCTCGAAGGTGCGGTTGTCTGGGAAAGCTCCAAGTCGAGAGTTAAGCTGCTCTTTGTATCTTCTGAAAGTCCTGGCTGGTGAATATGAAACTTATTAAAAGAGCAACTTTTCCTGTATCAGCAGATATCACTAGCTGCCTGAAACAACTGCTAGTTGACCCTAGAAATAAAAGACCATGGTATTTCTGGGTGTGTTCAAGCTTACAACCTGCAATACCTGCAGTAATTTCCCGTGAAACTTTAAATTGTCAGAATGCTTATTACTCCATGATTACTGTTTCTGCATGGTAGATTTTTTTATAAACTTTTAATATGCTCCCCCACCTTAATACAAACTTAGGAAGTGTGTGCTGATTTTCATAATGTTAATTCACTCCATTCACAGGTGTAAACCCATGAACTGAACCAAGACTATTTTTTTCTAGAGATATAGAAAGCAAATGTGATCAGAAAGAAAGAAAATATGATCAGACTTTTTTCTTTAGCAATATATATTTGTGTGTGTATGCACCAGAGATAGTGTGTTCATAATAAAAGTTGGTCAGCGTGTGAGCTTTGTCTATATGAGGTGGGCATATTTTCTGAATATTTTATTTTTAACTTTAGGAGTGACAATTTATCTTGTACTGTAGCATGCAACTCTAAAAGCAGTTCAGAGAATTGAAAGAAATTAGATCATGTTACTTTTCCAAAGCCTATATTCTGTTAGACTCTGTTGCCAGACATAGTGTATCAAATCCTGCTGGCCAAGGCTGTTCCAGTTGTCCTTGTGTGAATGTCATTACAATTTTTCCCCTCTCGAGCATATTTTGGCTGATGCATATGTATTATATATCAACTCAAGGTAATCCTGAGGGAGTTGAGAACAGAGGTGGGGAACAGGGATTTAAGTACGATGGCTTTTCTTCCRTGTTGTGCATATTGTTCAAGGCAAACATTTCAGTTCTTTATATGATTCAAGTGTCACCACATATAAAATCAAATGTGGATGTATAGTTGAAGGGCCTAGTTCAAACCTGAGAAAAGAGCAGGAGCTCTTTCCCTCTCATGAAAGAAGATAAATCCAGAGCTCTGCAGCCCTGCAGTGTCAGGGGTAAAGATGGAGATGTCTGTGGTGAGTCATTTAGTTTCAGTAACGGCCTATTATTCTGCAGTGCTACCATTTCCAAGCACATTCTTATTTATGCTGAGTATTAGGTGCAACTCCAGCAGGGGAGATATTTGTATGTGAGGGAGGCATATCCCCTTTGTAGGAGCTATCCAAACTGTAGCACTTGGACAATTCCTCTTAGTGTTTCAGTATCCAGGTTATAGATAATGTCCTTTTGTTGTAGGCAGAGTACTTGCATACAGCAAAGCGGTGCTTCTGGCACAGAGCTCATCATCTAACTGGAAGATGAGACCACCAGAGACTACAGGGAACCAATGAGAGGTCTCAGCTGCTCATTATCTCTTGCTCCTTCCTCTATACAGCAGCAGGATTTTTGTACATCCCAATTTTGTGAATGTAATCAGTGTGCTCCCCTTTCATTTAATTGCTTGGCACTTGGAACTGAAACTTTGGTTGGGGGGGATCTATATTAAACAGCGTGGTATAAATAGGTGCTGCACAAGTGTGTGATAATTTGCAGCAAGCAAACTTTTTGTGTGTAAGTTGGGAGGTTTCACTACATTAAAGAACCTTCCTCACCTCATGTGCTTCGTGTTATTTTTACCTTAAAATATCCAATTTGCTTTTATACCTTTTGTTACTGTTTGCACCTCAGTAATAAAAGTAGACCACAGCTTTGCTTTGGTCTAATTTCTTTTATACTCTGGAAATGATGCCCTAAATAGAGTGGTGTTAATATTTACCTTCTAGGTGTCAGGAGGATTTAAAAAGAAGAAAAACCATATGGCTGCTGCTGGACACCTAGCAATGAAATGTCATTATAGCATATTTACTGGCAGTGAGGTCAGCAGCGGAATCCTGTGATGTTGATGAGCATTTGTACTACACTGACCCTCAAGGGGAAACGCGTGCACTCGTCTCTTCTCTCCCCCTGCAAGCTCTGTAGTTCAGGGCCTGGATAACTCAAGTGCAGTGACTTCAGAAGTGCAAACCCTCTCCACTTGCAAGATGGCCCTTGTAGGGGGTGTGAGGTCTTTTGTTATTAGAAGAAAGCCCAGAAGTGCTTAGGGTTTTATGTGGGTCCTTTGTTGTAGTGATGGAAACATGTACTCAGAATGGGTTCATGTTTCCATTATTTCTTCCTGACTTATGCAGGGATTGGGAAACATCTGGCTTGGGAGAAGTATTGATTTTATGATTTCTTTCTTACTAAGGTGTGGACAAACAGGAATTCCCTTTCTGAAGGTGAATTTCCAGGTGTGAAACGCATCCTAAAAAGGCTCATCTACTCCTAGGTTTACAGTGAGAAGCACCCTTGACTTCAAGGGYGCAAGTGAAGCGATCTACATGTGCTCTTCAAGATGGGGGTCCTTGTTCTCTCCTGGAGTGTATGCAAGAGGATGCTCTGTTCTTTCTCAGATTTTTGTTTTGTAAAGGACGAACGGCTGCAGCTTAGAAGCTTGTTCACAGTCTGGCTGTCACTGTCTTGGGCTGGAAGATGCTGTCCTTGGTAACACTGATAACAAAAGGTTCTGTCTTTTTATGTTGCTTGGCTGGGCTGTGGGGTCTGATGGGTTTTAATTGCAGAGTTCACACAAATAGTAAAAAGCTCTGCTAGGTTTCAGTCCACCTCAAACACATTGTATTCTTTAGAAAGCAGAGAACTAGATTCTTTTTATATTTTTAAAAAATTATTTTTATAAGAGCTTCTGCTATAAGAGTTTAAAATGTTTTGTAAACAGTTAAAATGGTGGTTTTCGGGTCCCTCAGAGCAGTGCCTTCCAAATTCCCTTAACATATGGAACATATGGTATACTCTGTAGCTAGGTGTTTCCATGCTTTTTGGCTAGCAAGTAATTTTTTTTGTGCTAGGTCAGAAAAACTTAAAACGGATAACTTGTAGGGATTTATGGATTAGGAAAGGTAGAAAGATAATTAATGCAGTGGTTGTAATTGGATCTAATGGATAATCTCTACTCTAATGCCTTATCTTAAAACAAATGCTTCAGGTGGTTAAAATCCCTTTAAAGGCTGTTTGCATGACTGTGCTTTCAGGTCGATTGCCATGTGGGCAGGACAACTCGCTCTGTGTTAAGTGGATGGCCTGGGAATAGCAGCCGGCTTGGGAATAGCATGTTCCACACCCACTCYGTAGTACTAGGAATTGAAGATGTCCTGGATGGCCACCCTGCAACATCCCCTGTTGGGATGAGGAAGCAGAATGACTAAGAACTGAGAGGGAGGAAAGGAGCACTTTCTGAGCACTCGGTGATTAATAAAATCTGTCAGCTGGGGTTATAAGTTTAGAATTGATATGGCTTCTCCTGGGTAAGTGTTTTGGTATTGATTAATTTCTAAAATATTAGATTTGCCAGATGGGTAAACACTTTATCTTGGGAGCTGTGTTTGCGCACCCATAAACTGTGAAGTTGATGTAACTAAGTGGGACAAACACGTTGCAGAGCCAGAGTGGTCGTGGACCCAAACACTCTGCCTCTTCAGTGGCCATCAGCACAAGCACTCTGCTGTGTCCCACTCTGGGCTGGTGACTGTAGTCAGCCTGACAGTGTGCTAGCTGCTTGCTGCTTTGCGCTGCCAAACTTGAGGACTCTGCCTGCTGATCTCTGCCTTTCAGTCTTTTCTCCCTTCCCAGATGAAACTAGGTGGTCTCCTGTGGCAAGTTTAGGGAAGCTCAAATATGACCACAGCTGCCTGCGAGGCTGTTGGATTTGATTTTTGTTCTGGGCAAGCCCTAAGATTTTATGACTTCATTTCTGAAAGAAGTGTATTGAGAGTGGGTTGAGTGTGTTGATTGCGTGAGGTCTGTGTGATTGCCTGGAAAAGTCAATAGTTGCTTTTCACTTGTTGTACAGCAGGCCTTGGGTCAGGCATGCAGCCCTGGAACAGAGACACGCTGAGCTGCTTACCCAGCATGTCTATCATGATGGTAGGAGTTTTGGGTCCAAGGCTCAAGGGGACTTCTGAGCTGCTTTAGCCATTGAGATCTGGCTTAGCACCATTGAACTGGGTAGACCGACACTGGATCAAAGCTGCCATGAGGAAGCACAGAGTTTGTCCCGCTGCGTCCTCCTACAGAACATGACAGAGCTGCAGCTCAGCTTTTCTGCTCTCTTACTTGTTTCTCCTACGTAAAGTCTTTCTGACCAAGTGAGTGGTAACTGCTTTCTTCCCCCCATAGCGGTACATGCTGAAAGTACTGAGAATTATACTGTCTATTTTCATTAGCTTCAGTGAAAATAACACTGGCAGATTAATTACATGTAACTGTTAGCATGGAGGCCATTGAAGTTATTGAAGTGTTCTGGTCCTGCTGGAGAACTTCACTATCCCACGCAGAAGAGGTTATTAATATTTCTGACATGACAGCCAAAGTGTAATTGCATTAAAGAGGAAAAATTGAACAAGTTGGAGCTTCTGGAACTATGAACTGTTTTAAATTCTTTTGGCATACTAAATAAACTGAAATGGGTAATGGAAGGCAGACATAACTTAATTAAAATGAAGCTTTTATGTGGCAGTCTTGATCTAGCTCCCCCTACCCCCAAATATCAGTTTTTATAGTGAGTCTTTCCAYGTTCTGTTGCCTCTTTCCTGAGTACTTTTCCTGTCATGTTCCAGAGAGGACAGAATTATACAGTGAGTGCAAGGTCAGTTAGCAAAACAYGTATACACCAGAAGAGCTGTTGGAGAGTGATCTCTCCCTGCTCTGTTTGCTTTGTGCTCCAGTTGGCTGGTGGCTCTTGCCACCAAATCTGAGTGTGTGGGTTTTTGTTCTTTTTTTTTTTGTTAACTGGCACATGGAACAAGACCATACCCTTTCCATGACCTCCCCGTGTCCTCTGAAGCGTTCATCAGTGCTGACTTGAGAGATTGCGCTTCCCTCTTGTTTTCCTTCTCCCCATGTGCCTGTGACTAACCTTTAATTCACCTGCAAATTAAAGTATAATCCCCGTTTGCAGATTGGTATAAAGGTCTGTACGCTTTGCTTGCTCTCCTTTTATTGCTCTTTAAGGACAAAGTTCCCCTGACAGCTGCCCCAGCCAATTTCAGTCGGGCCGTGTTGCTGAATCGCAGAGGCTGCGGCTGGTGCCTCTGCCTGTGGAGCCACCTCTGGTGCCCATGGGGTGATGCTGGTGGCTGCTCCTGGGAGCAGAGCTCTGCTCTGTGTGTTTTCCCAACCCTGCTGAGTGGTAGGTGGTACCTGTCAGGCTCCTGTGGCTGCTGCCAGGCCATGCCCAGCAGTGCTGCTCATCTCCTGCCCTTGCTCATCTCCTGCCCTTGCCTGGCCATGGGGCCTAGCTCCGAGCCATGGGCAGTTGACCCTCAGCATGTCCATGTCCCCAGTGCATGTCTGTGTTCYCCTGTTGGCATAGGGACTGCTTAACTTCTCTAATTGCAGCTGAAAAGCAGAGTGAGTGTGTGTGCTTTTTTTCTTTTAACCTTTACCTTTCTTGCTGAAAAAAGCAGGTTTGTTTCATGTTTGTCATCTTTTCTAGCTGTAGGCACTTTTAAGCGCCATGTAGTTATGTGGCAAACTGGAAAAATGTAAGCCTGTCATGCTGAAGCGAAGGCATGTAGGAACAGTGTTATGGCCACATCAATAACCATGTGTGTGGAAATTCAAAGCTGATGTTTGTGCAGATGACTAGTGGTTGTGTTTAATTTATGTGGTGGCTCTTCCAGTTCCCATCTGKTTTTGTGCCCTTTGACAAGAGGACTTGCAATTATAATCGTTTTTTAAAATAATGGCAGGGAGTAAGAGTTGGATTGTATTTTGCTTCCTCTCTTGAGATCTTTAAGAGATCCCGGGAAGGAAGGAAGCTTKGTCTTCCAGGGCTGCCAATAATTTAGCACTAAACTACAAAGTTGAGAGGTCAAAACTACAAATTGAGCACTTCTGACTTGAATATATCTCCAAATGCTTTTTCTTATAGGCAAAAGTGATGCAGCTGCAAGAGCTTCATGCTGTGCATGAGTGATCTCAAGATCCGGCGCCTGTGGCTTTATACTCTGAGCTCAAGTATGCCTGAGACCCCTTGGCCTTTGCCTGGAGCAGAGAGGGCAAAGCTCTGAGTTCACCTTCCAATGGGCTACAGCAGTTAGCTCATGGAAAGAGGAAGGTGATGGTTCCTCCTCTGTTTTAACCTGCCATTGCTGTTCTGCATTACCGGGGAGTTCTGTGCCTTTGTGCTCCTGCTTAAGCAAAGCCCTGTGATGGCCCTCAGCAGGCCTTGTCTTGAGCATGTGCTGCAAGAATCTCATGTGCCTGGCATGCTGATAACACCAGCACACGTTAACTGAGTTGTTCTGAACCTGCATGGTGCTCAAGATTGGCAGGCTAGCGCACTACACAACAGGAAAGCAAACTACTGCTAAAAGCAGTAGCTGGCCRCCAAAACTGATAGTTCTGGCAGGTCTGTTCAAACTCAAATGTGRGTCTTTATTTCATCCAAAATATCACTTCCTATCTGGCCTGTTTTGAAGTAGGCATGTGGGCAGATAAGTGCCTCATGTGAGCTCCAAGTTGCAGATGAGGTGACAGCCTGTATTTTKGCTACTACAGGAGTAGATATCTCAKACTGGCAAGATGCTTGTGTTAGGTAAGTTGATCAACATCCCTTTCTTCCTGACACTACGCTAAGCTACTGTTAGGGACCTACAAAGTCTGGCTCTGGGAGTGAGAGGTACCCTAGCCTGGTCTAGGACACAGTACTAACAACCACTTCTGTGGATAACCTCCTTTGTCAGGAAACTGAATTAGTTGGATGGCCAAAGCAGTGTTACTAATCTTCCTCCTAGCCCCTCAGCAACTTGTCTGCAGTGGTGAAGTGCTCCTGGTGGAGCAGGAACCTGTGCCCATATCACCAACACTGTCTTGCCTTTGGCAACTTGCCCAGCCCAGTTCTGCTGYCACTGCCCAAAGGTGTGGTAGTTAAGTAATATTTTCCAAGTATATTGGGTTGAATGGAYCCCACGTGAATGGGAATATGGASACTGCCTTGTACTATGTTAATGATTTATGTGTGTGGTTTAATCACACWGCAAAGTGCTTTGTTTTCTGCTTTTTATAACTTGGCTCCAAAGAGTTTTTACTTTCTCATCATGTATCTCAATGTGGTTCATTGAGAGTAGGTTCAACCTTGGCTCACCAGTGGATGGGACTGGAGGCAGGGCTGAAGACAACGTGATCTATAACGTGAGTCAGAGGTCCATACAGGAGATGAGTCTGCCCATTATATGGTTCTAAGGTCTGTTTGAGAAGAGCATCCAGGAAGTGTGGAAATCAGGAAAAAGGAACAGGGTACTCTCCTCAGTCAGGTCTAGGTGCCTAGTCTTGAGCCCCTGGCCTTGGGCTTAAAGGGCCAGTAGGCAGGGGGTGTCTCATGGTCCTGGGTGAGGCTGCTCAGGGCAGATAAGGCCTGCTAGTGCCCCCGGGACCCTGGCAGGAGCTTTACTCATTCATTTGACTTTATGATCTGCTTCTTCCTCGCCTTTTGAGAAGCTCTACCAAAGGGCATCAAGAATGGCTTTGTACTGTAAAGGAGCTTAGAAAGAAACATAAGGCAATGAGAAGAATTTTCTGTGCTACTTATTTCCTCTGTGATAATCATCACAATTTTGTGCCTCTTGCAAGGGTAAAGTGTTAGGGTTATTCTTTGCTTTTAGGCTCTCCCAATTTTGTCTGCTAAATGCTGACATCTTTTTGGGGGGATGGGGAGGGAGCTRGGTGGGTAGAGTATGAGTGATCTTGTCTTGAAATGGAGGATTGAGATACTCGTGCTATTAAGGCCAGGGTTAACCCTGGCCTGCCAAGTAGCTGCTGCTTTAGACCTAGAGAAGTGAAGCTGGTTATCCTTTAGATGACAAGAACCACATCTGGTGTAATCCTGGGATTTGCTTTATTGTTACAGTTTTTAAGTCGATGGTTTGGAAGAGATGGAAATAAGAGGATAAAAGGTTGTTGGTGTACATGCACGTAGATAATCTGATCCTGTTTCTGTTACAGGGAGAGGGAGCTGCTGCTGGGGTAATCTATTCAATCACAAATATTTATTCAGAGGGAAAACTAGTTGCTTTCTGCTAAACAGTGACAGAACAAGTGCTGCCCCTCGATGAACATGCACTGTGCCTTGCACGGTCCCCAGCAGCGCTAGCTGGTGACGTGTGTGTGCGGAAAGTCACAACTTGTGTTGCATCCACAGTTCTCCACAATTCACGTTGGTTTGCTTCCTGAGCAGAGCTGGGGGTGAAGCAGGCAAAATCTGATCAAAGCCCATGCCTAATTGGATTTTTAACTTGTGCTTTAAAAGTGTAGGATTTTTAAGTGCTCCYATTAGTAGGTATTAGTACTGAGGAGAAAAATGTGACCAGGGAGTTTTTCGAGTCAGAATTTAAGTGTAATTAAAAGGAGATTATAGAATCTAATAATAAAAATGCCTTCATTAAATAAAGAACATGTGTGAGTGCTGTAGGGAGATTTTTCACCACTGGAACCTCTGGATGCCCATAGAAAACACACCAGCCCGTGGCTCATGACTTGATGTTAGGGCAAGAGACTCCTTTTCTGGAGGGGAGGAAAGGGTGGCTGGCAGAGCAATCAGTTGGTGCCTCCTCCTTGCTTGCTCTGCTGGAGGTCCCTTTGGAGAGAGAGGATTTTTTTTATCCCAAAGGAATGGACAGAAGAGACCCCAAATCCACATTTGGGTTGAGACAGAAAGAATCAACCTAATTAGCAGCAGATTGCACTGTTAAGCTGCTCTATGTGTGTACTGGGTAGTAAAGTGAGGAGTTCACTATAGCAATTAGTTTTAGTTTGCTAAAAGTAAACTATTAGGTAAATAATACTATTTGCCTGTGGCTGTTGCCTGTGACTGGAGTTGMCAGTCCTGTTGCTTGGAAGGGAAGCAAACAGAGAAAATGGATGTCACAGATGTGAGAGAAAATAGCATGTCTCTCTCCAGTGTTGAAAGATTGTGTGATATCCAAGAGCTGAGTCTGAAGCTTGGAGTTCTAGTTAAGCCAAATCTTAACTGGAATTTGTGGGAACTGTGTCAGGTGATCTATCTGTAAAAAGATTGCAGAGGAGTTTGAGTGGATGTTGGTTCATACAGTGTTAATCCCTGCAGAGCAGATCTTAATGCAAGACTGGCAATTTAGGTCCTGTTTGCAGTGGACTCAGAGATTGGTCCTTGATCATTTGAGATCCAACTCCAAAGCTGACTTGTGAGTTTGGATTGAGGATSAAAGCTGAATTGTCACTTCATTTCACGTGTAAGGGTCAAGCTGAAGGGTCTTGTTTTAAGGTGGGTTTGTTGCMTAGCATATCTTGAAGCATGAAGTATACCATTGTATTTAAAAATCTCTTGTGTTTGAGGCTTGAAAGACTCATTGAAGATGAAGGTGAAAGTGTTTGTGAGCTTGTAAGCATTGTAAGAAGAGACTTTGGTAAGAATAAAAGAGTGAATGGCGGAGAATTGCAGCAAAGAGAAGCATTGCTGTGGAAATAAAAAAAAGAACATTTGAAGGAGACAGCTCTGCCTGGTTTTGAAGTTGTAGTATTTGTGAGGAAGAACGTGCTGCCTTCTCCCAGGGAAAGAAGGTTGGCTAGAATTTGTCAGCCTCAAGAGGACAGCAGTTCTGGCAGGATGTTTTCTGCTAGTACTGCATAACTAGGTAGAGCTAGYGTGCTTATTGCACATTGCATTGAGTAAAACTTGAAGAAAAGCCTGTACAGAAAATATTTCTAGATACCTGCTTGTTTATAGGTCACTATAAACATGTCTTTCAAAACCAAGTGTTTAGCAAAGCCGAGAGGGACTTTAGAGTATCTGCTGTCTTCTGCCCTTTTTGGGCACATGCAGAAGTGTTTATCTCATGTCAACCCCTCCTGACCCTTCCTTGCTGCCTGGTGCAGGGTGCCTGCCTTGGGGTAGCTGTGCAGCACCCCTGGAGATGAGGGTGAGCAGAGGCGTCCTGTGAGGAGCCCGGAGGCTGCTTGCTGCAGGGAGGCCCTGGGAGGATCAGCTATTGGTGCAGACTGATCCAGGAGGTGAGGGCAGGGCAATTAAATTTCCCTGCTCAGAGAAGTCTCTTCTTTTTACTCATTCAATATTCATTCACTTGAACTCTTTATGTTTCTTATGTCACTGTATGTCATCTGCCACGATGTCACCTGTGCAGAGTTGTGCCTGCGAGGTGGAGGAAAGCTGAGTAGTGGGGCTGTAAAGATGATCCAGGCTTCTCAGAGATGGAGAATTAGAGGGGATCCAGCTTATGTCCATATGAATGAAGCAAGGCTTCCAAATGTTTTCACTGGAATAATCCCACCTCCCAAAAATAAAACCCCAAAAAACAAACACAAAAACCCCAAAAGCCTGATAATGAGTATTATGCCTTGGAGCAAGGGGTCCGACCAGGGCATTTCATTTTCAATTTCAGTGTAATCTCTGGGCACCTCCAAGCATGCTCCCATCAACGCACTGTTTTAGGTAGCAGATGAACTTAAATGGGTTTGTGTAAAATTGTCCCTGGAGGCTTTGAACAAGCCCTAGGGTATTCATTAAACTACTTTTAATCCAGGCCTCCCTCCCCAATGAATCAAGTAGTTTGCCTTTGGGATTTTGTTTTATTTAATTGCTGGGCTATCTCTCTCACTTGAAAACATCCCCCTCCCCCCAAAAAAAAGCCAATCCCCAAAACCCTACCCTTTTCTGCTGTTACTCAGTTTTTCATTTTTGGTGGCTTGTTGTTTCTTTCTGAATATTGCCTTTGCCTTTTTCCTGTCATGTGCAGCAAGGTAGATTCCTTTCAAAGCCCCACAACCTTTTTCCTCTTTCCCTCCTTTTCCCTGAGCCTTAACTCCCTCTATTCCCTCTTGCCTAAAAGCAACCGGCTGCTGCTCACCCCCCCAGCACTGGGCTCTGCCACAGGAGTAGGGGTGRGTAAAGGGTTTGGTATAGACGGTGGCAGCTTTGGCATCTCTGCAGCTGTTTCTCAGCTCTGCTGATGATTTTCATCTGAATATGTAGAAACAGCTGGATAGCACATAGAGCTGGTTTTGGAAGTATCCTTCTCCCTTCACGSCAGGCCAGTTTTGTAAGCTGTGCCCTCTAAAAACAGAGGAACTAGGTCACATAGGCAGGATTCACAGATTCAGCTTCCCTATGTATTTTTACGCTATTCAGATGAGGATTAAAGTGACGTCCCTCATATGGTGTCTTGTTAGGGAGAGCAACTGAACCTCCAACTCTCCATTTTTCAGAGGGAGCCCCAACCAGGAGCCTCTGGGGTTGTTCAGAGTTGGTCCTCCCCATGTTTTGCAAAGCAGTTTTGTGTTGCCAAGAAGGTGAGCAAAAAGTAACTCTGTGCTGGTGGGTTTAACACTTCTCTGCAGTGTCTTTAATTGCTGTCTTCAATGAACATTTCAATCGTTTTTACTTTGTATATGCTTTGTGTTAGAAAAATGTGCAAACTAGGCGAAGAGGGGGAAGAAATTACKTCATTTACAGGGTGGTGGGAAAGGTCTGAGCAGCTCTTTGATATCATAACTCAAAACCAAATTTTCCTTGTGGTTTTGCTGGTGAACTAAAATAGTTGTTTGTCTGTTTGCATGGCTGCTATCAGCTGGCTGGCAGCCAGCCTCCCAGCTTCCCAGTTCTCCATGAGAGGGTTCCCAGTGCCTTGCAGCTCAGCCGCTTCTGGACTCCTTTCTCTTCCTTACTTACTCTTGTTGGACTGGCTTGATTATGCTTTCCAAATGCTGCTGGTGCTGAGTTTGTAGTGTGGCCCATCACCTGAGAAACTTGAGAATTTCTCATATGAAAAGACTTACAAAATGCTAGTCAATTTTTAGACTCCATCTAAATGGTAGTGGTCTCTGTTATTTATTTAAAATAAAACCTGCCCTCTGTTGAGCAGGCTTATTATCCTCCAGAAGGACAACTAGTCTTCCCCCCAGCACCTCTGTTTACTCGTCTAGATACTTGAATCTTCAGGCTCCTCCACTGAGTCATGCTGGCCCATGCTGAGTGCTGTCTGATTCCCCCCATCACGAGTCTCTTTTGCTGCCCCTGTTTTGTGCTGCTGGGTTACAGCTGTGGTTGTAKTGGGGCCCCTGTGCAGCAAGAAACCTGCAAGCTAAGGGTGATCTGATTCGATCACAGTCTCTAAAGAGTGCCTGCAAACTCAAATTCGGGGCTTTTCTTTAAGCCAACAGTTAAGTGCCAGATGCCTCTCTCTTTTATTGTAGGCAGAATGGTGGTTGCATTTGAGTCATGAGAGCAGCATTTGCTTGGATGTCTGGTCCCCATCAGCATTGCGCCAGCAGGCCCAGAAGGATGTAAAATCAGAGCGGTTTGAAATGCTGACTGCTCCCACAGTTCCTGCTGCTGGAAATACTTGCCATCATTGGTGCATTTTTTGCTTATATGTGGTGCCATATATTTTTTTTTTAATTTGTTAGTGAGGAACTTGATACCTTTTTCCAAGCTAATGCGAAAGAAACAATGCTGGCTGCTGCTGAGGTGAAGAGCTATTGTGAAGCCCACTAACTTTGGCAGATCATGCAGACAACTTTGCATCTAATATAATGGAGAATTAAGTAGGCTAGCAGCACTGAAAGAGACCAAACGCACCCTTTGTGTTGGATGACAGGATGCAAGGCATTCATATTTATTTGCAACAGTGGATGTCAAGTTTTTGGTTGGCAGATAAGGATATTCCTTTCTATAAATTTGTGTCAATGTTCCATCTTGTTGCATTGAGAGTTCAGGGTGATATTTTAAAATAGGCTAACTTTAATGTACTGAGCTAGAAGCTTTATTCATGTTATCCTTGCTCAATGTATGCAGTTCTTCTATTCCACCCCCACCTTTTTCTCAGGGCATGAAATATCACAGGAACCAGTTATAAATCAGTCTTCTCTCCCACCACCACCCTTGAATTTCTGCTGTGCGCTTGCTGGTTTGGGGGTAATTTGGCAATATCTGAATTCAGTTGACAAATACATGAACACCATGTGGGGTCTGCCCCGGTGTCGGGTAGTGACTGTTCATGCTCAGTGGTTTCCAGCTTTTCATTCATAGTTCCCTGGAGCAGCAGGCAACTTTGAAAGTGCCCMCAAAGTGGTTTAATGAACGCAAACTTGTGTGTGCTGTTAGGCAAGCTCTGTGAAACTTCTTAAGGGGCCACATGTTTTTCTTTGAAAAGCTTTAGGGATTGCATATGCAAATGCACTCATATTACATATTTTGTCCTTTCYTCCTCATAGCAGGGACAATATCTCAGTGAATCAAGGAGCTTGACCTTTCTTAAATATTTTCCAGTTACAAATCCTTAGAGGGTGGTGGGGATGAGGAATCCAGCTGAAAGGCGGACCCCCTCTGCGAGCTTTTCACTCTCTCAAGCTGAGGGCCCAATAGCTGTTAGCCTGTGGTCACCCCCAGCTGGATTTGGCCTTTCCTGCTTGGAGGCAAGTGTGAACTCTCTCCCAAGCAGAGGGCCAAGGCGATCACCTCCACCCATAGTGTCACTGATGGGTTTTGGTGGGCACCGGGGTCCTAGTAAATGTTCTCTCCTGGAAGCATGTACTGCAGAAGCTGGATTTGTAGAGCTTATTGCTTTATTTCTGCTTTRTCTTATTGATGTAGCAGAAATAACAGAAGTTGCCAAAGATGTGTAATTTTTGGGAGTATTCAAATSTTGATGGTTAAGAGCTCAGGATAAAGTGATTTAAATAATGTACAAACCACGTAGCAATGGAAATGGGTGAGCAACTTGCTTTTTTTCCTTTTGAGCTGCATTTCAGAYGTGATTATACTGAAGACCACACTGRTTTGASCACCCACCAACCATTCTTCCTGAATGGAGCCTACTCGGTGATGGCCAATGAGGAGCGGGGCTCCCAAGCACAACCCTGTCCCTYGGAGCTGTGGAAAGCAAAGGGCAGGGTAACTGGTGGGTGCCTCAGGCTCATTGGAGTGCCCAGGTGGCCGCTTTTTCGTGTACAAAAGCAGGAACCCAAGTAGCTGTTGTCAGAAACTTAGCTCTCCTGGCACATATGTAGGCTTTGTTGTCCTGGGACAATCCCTGGCATAGTGAGGGGCTGCCACATTGCTCCGTGTTGAAGATAAAAGTTCATGAAACTAAATCCTGGAAGTTAATGAAAAAACAAAGCGAAAGGCTAATGGTTTGTTACAGTGGCAAACTGATGCTAAAGGGAATAGGTTTCAAATGCTCCAAAGCAGCAGGCGTGTTGCCTTTAAGCCAYTTCAAGCGTTTAAGTGTTTGTAGAAATGATAATAACAGCAGATAGTTTTCAGATATGCAGGTCTTAACATGGATAAACAGTGATTATGTGGAATTGGGTGAAAGAAGTGAAGTAGAACAGAAGGGAGCTCCTTTGAAAGTCTACAGAAGAGGAGGTAGAAAATAGAAATAAAGTACAAAAGCAGTAAACAGTGTGGGAAGATGCAGGAGGAAAATAAAACAGTAATATCCCCAAGTGGAATGATTGCTGAAAGAGGTACTCAAGTGCTTTATGGATTGAAAAATTTATAGTGTCCAGAGGGCYGGTCAGGAGCAGATGAAGAAATGTTTCACAGTGACACATAGACAGCTGGCTCAATGTGGAACCTGTGGCATCTCCTACCCCAGGGAAAAGGTACATGCAGAATTCATAGAATCACAGAATCTTTAGAGTTGGAAGGGACCTCTAGAGATCATCYAGTYCAACYTCCCTGYTCYAGCARGGACACCCAGAGCATGAGGCACAGGGTGGCATCCAGGTAGGTTTGAGCAGGGGATCAGTTGGATTTGTTTCCAATTTTGGATTTGTGTTGGAGGAGAACTGTCTTTACAGAAGTTGCATGCTGAACTGCAACCGGAAGGAAGCGGCCTCTTCACTTTGTTCTAAACTTGCACGTATTGTTTGCAGTGAGAGCGCCTCATGGGAATGGATGCCCCAAAGACTAGGCCTTGTGCATCTATATATTGTGAACACTTTTTCTCTTCTCTCTGTGTGTGTAGTTGGGTGGCAAAGCTTGGCACTTGCTGTGAGAAGAACCCTACCTGTGCAGATAAAGCAGCTGGACTAGGACTGCTTTGTGGTGCCCAGACTGGGAGCATCTTGAGAAGAAGGTTGGTAGCTGGCTCTGCTCGTACCCCTGCTGTGAATGCACAGCGCTYGTTGGGATGGAGTGCCTACCATTTTCCCTTGGTGACTGCTCCAGGTGCTCCACTCCAGAGCACAAGAGGAGCTGAGGCTGATGTCTGCAAGTGTGTCAGCAAAAAGGATGCGATAAGACAAGCAGTGATTGAGAAGATGGGCACAGCAAATGCACGTGCATTTGAATAAACTTGGAAACAACAGAAGACCTTTTGCAAAGAAGGAAGCAAAACCCCTCAAGTATTTTAAAGCTTGGAGCTTGTTTATTTGATAAATGAAGTCCATACAATATGGCTATCTGAAAAAAAAAGGCAGAAATGTCTGTCTTGAGAACATATCTACCTATGAGTTAAGAAAAGTTGAGATATCTCCAAGAAAAAAGCCAAGACTCATGAGACTTGTGAACATATTTCACCTAGTGAATGTGTGGATTATAATTTGAAAGATAACACAGAATTTTGGATCTTTTTTTGTTTTACAGTTATGTGCTTGAAGAATAAGAAAGGGGGGAGGAGGGGGAATGACACAAAAACCCAATTGCATAGTTCACTGCTATACCCTGGAGGCTGCTGAAAGCCATATTTCAGATCTGCATGTCACAAAATGCATAATACATGCRTAATTGTTTGCGGTTGCTTTTGGGGTGTGGTTTTTGTGTTTTAACATTTTGTGAAAGCTCTGTCTCTTGATAATTTCAAAATATCACTAGGTGATAGCTCCAYGGTCATGCTGCAAATGATTTTCTTTGGCCAAATCACAAGCCMTTTGAGGGACTTTCCATCTGTAAGGCAGGAGCTGGGCTTAGACTAAAGCACCTTCTGGAGTGTAGAAGAAATGCTTAAGTTCTTTGGGGAGTTCTGTGTCRTATTCTTCAATAGAAATGATTCCTGTGACAGAGTCATCCTGCTGTTGGCTGATAAAGTTAGCTAAATAAACACTTGTATCTGTGACTAAATTTTTTTTTTAAGCTCCTGGATAGTGTCAAGCATTCATAGACTTTAATGGCAGTAAGGTGCAAGAAGCAACAGAAAGCATATCAGAAGGCTCTTGTCTTACAGCCTGGTTGGGCCTTCTGAGAGCCATGGTTTTAACAACTGCACCCTGCTCTTGCTCAATGGATGCGTCCTTAGGTGATAGATGACATAGGGAAGTTGTGTTCTTACTGTTCTTCAGTTGAAGAGCAGTCTCAAAATGAGCTGCAAAATTAACCACTTTTCAAAGAATGTCACTAACTGTTTCTGTTTGACCATATTAAAATGACCTAATTCAAAAGAAACTGCTGTATTTTGAAAGCTTCTGCTTATCTGGAGCTGCTTGGAGCAGGAATCAGTCTTGTGGTTGTTCACTGCCCCGTGCAGCGCAGTTCTGGCCTCTTTGAGACTCCTGTAGGCAAACAGGCTTCCAAGCCTGTGTCTCTGCATTACTTTCACCTAACAGTCCTGYGATCAGTGTGTGCTTTTTTGTTTGTTTTAAGTTGATTATTATGCTTTTTGGTGTAGCAGAGGACAATCTATCATCATTGGCATGCAAAAGATGCTTGGTTGTGATAGAGCTTGAAAAAGACTTCTGAAATATCAGAGCAAACAATAGATAAAGCTTTTGTTCTGCCTTTTTTCCTAATTGCTGTTCACTTATTGACTTTTTGCTAGTAATTTAGGCTAGATGTATGCTAAGTGCAGTACTGCAAATTATCCATCCTTGTATTCCAGCATTAAACAAAGCACCGGGGCTATTTTTGGTCACAGAAGTGCAAAGCTTTGAATCACTTCAGCAAAGTGAAATTTATTTGAAAAAGCTCCAGACAGTTACTGTATGTAAAATAGACGTACACATCTGTCAATGACTAAATATTTTTCAGGGTTGCTCTTTGTCAGATTTTATTAGGATGCAATAATAAACAGCTCATGCTCCTTGTGAGAAACTAGCAAACCATCTCTTTATAAGCTGGCTGCTTTGTTGCAGGTATTTCAGTCCTTCCTGGAGAAATTTTTGATTTCTTCCATTGATGTTTTGYGTTCTCTGTTTTTCAAATGTGACATGATTTCTGTGCAATTCCACTTTTATGGTCATGGGCTGGGCCCTCCCAGGTGGTGAGYTGGCTGCTGGGGATGAGTGCTGCTCCTTGTCCTCAGGCCCCAGCAAGAAGCAAGGGCACCAAAAGGCTCACAGCGTCGTGGAGGATCTGGCCCTTGGGCTGTGTGGATGTGAGGAAGAGACTTCAGGGCCTGAATTGCAGAGGAGTGGGTTTGTCACTCAGCTTCCCAAGGCTACAGCCTCCRGAGCAGACTGACTCATCATCTTCCTAATGACTCACTATATGCTCATTTTTTTTCCTCCCCCTAACGTGTGTGGGGGAAAAAGCCCATATTCCTACTGTAAATGCAAAATGGGAACTAGACTATGATATCAGTTTATATCAGTAAAAAGACAAATGCTTATGTAAAAGTATTTTTATTACAGTAGTCCAGTTTTCCTAGGAAATTGATGCTCATGTAGTTTGAGGCAAAAACTGAGTCAAAATGCATACTGAAATAATATTCATAATATGCCTGTTGAAATAATAGTCAAGGGTAGAGGTGGGGCACAGACYTGTGGGGCACAACTTGCTTATGGTCACATAGGAGTTTGGTGCAGCGATGGGCAGTGACTGTCTCCCCGATCCATCTTTGATGCTGAACCCACTCAACCACAGCACCTCCTATGGCGCTTTGTCYRAGTCTGTCCTCTCTCTTTGCTGTTATATYTAATCCCTGTTGGATTTCTCTTTCYRTGTTAAGTTTATGTGTTTGATTAAAGACTTGCTTGTTTTCATCCCTAATGGTCTGAAGAGCATCTTCCTGGGCTCATTTCTCTTGTTTACTCACTTCTGTAAAAGACAAGGATTTTCTCCCAAGTGCTTATGCTCATCCCTCACTTCATTTAACTAGAAGGTCTGTCTCCATTCAGCTCTTGGAGTTGTTCAGCAGGGTGATGTTGCAGTCAACCCTGTCTTCYTGGCTGCTTGCAGACTATCTGCTCACACAGTGGGCTTAAATAGAGGGAGGACCTGATTCACCAGCATGTCTGGTGTCTTAGTTAACTGCCAGAATGATAGGGCAGGGGTAGGTTGCAGTCATATACTGKCTGAAACAGTTTTCTTTTGGCCAGAAATAAATGGAAGAGAAGAGGGAAGGAGGAGCTACATGTTCRGTTTCTTTACAGGGATCTGTTTGTTTTGAGTGGCTTTTAAAACAAAGTTCTCTCTTGCCTTTGTTTGCAGACTAGGCAGTCAGGTCTGCATGTATTAATTCTCTCTGTTTAATAGCTTCTTAAATTCTCTTGTTTTTAATACTTGCATTGAGGTAAGAGCGAATGTAAGAACTTTCTCTACTGGATGTCTGTTCCTGTACATGGCAGCAGTTGCACTCACAGAGCAGACTCGATGCAGTTGGGCCCTGGCACGTGGTGCCCCTGTAGCAGTGTGCTAGATCTGTGCCCCAGGGCYGCATCTGAAGTGCGGGGATGATGGTGAATTTAAACATAATTTCAGAGGCATCTGCTTTCTTTCAGTCGCTGTAGCTCRTGTTCCTCCTGCCTAACCTGGTAAGGGAGTTGCTTATCTTCATTTTAAACTGCTTCTGGTGCTGCATTCTACTAGCAGAGCAAGGTTGGCAACATAGGGTGAGCTTATGGGGTAGGTCAGACGTTGTTGCAGCTGCGCCTGGTTTCTAACTACGCTGACACGCTTATAGCTCAGGGGAGGAATGATGCTGTGAGTAGCTCTTTGCTACCCACAGTCAGAGTACTTTGTCCAGAGGCTTGTTTTCCRTAGCTAGCCATGAAGTCTTTAGGCTAGTTTTATGTCAAAGCAGGGTCTATATAAAGGGAAAAAATCTGCCTTGTCTCCTCAGGCCTTTTCTATGTTATAGTTTAGCATAATTTATTATATAACTCATATTGATATGCTTTAACTAGGGGGAGGCATGTGGTAGGCAGAGCAGCAAATGCTAAATATTTTACTGAAGAATAGGAACTGTTTTAAACAGGAATGAGTAATACAGTATGCTCTATTGCCTAATCAAGGTATTGAATGCAGACTTTTCCATTTCCAAGAGAGCTATCATCAGAAGGCTTGGTTTCRGTTGTGAGGGTTGATGTCCTTTGATCAGGAACTGAAACCTCTGACTGCACCATAGTGCTTTTTTTTATTTACCCATATGACACTTCACTTGCTTGATGCGACTTTACAGGACTCCAGTGTTTGTACTAAGGTCCCCCAAACCCTTCTGCAGTTCATTAGCTTCYTCTGTAATAGGAGCATCATTTCTCCCCTACACATGACCTTCAGAAATTAATATCTGTGGAAAAAAGAGATGACTTTCTCTTTCAATAATTTTCTTGTTTACTTTGCCCTAATAAAATTATGTCATGAAATCAATGGCTGATTTATTTAAGGTTTTCCATCTGTCACTGGYTTCTTGATACTTATATAAATGTACAGTTATTAAACATTAGGCTACTCCTCACAAGATTTGCTGTTGTGAATATTGAATTTTCTTCCATTAAAATTTTATTCATCTTCYAACACTTTATGGAAAACCATTAAAAACCTTCAGTTTGTAAAATTTATCTAAAGAATTTTTTTTGTTTATTCCTTAAATTTCTTGTGCATACATTAGTGTGAAGTGTTTGTTTCTGAGGTAGCTCTTATGAATTTAAAGTGTTATTTAGTGGAAYTGGGATGGATTTTTCTAAACTTGAGAAAAAGGAGTCAAAAATGGTTGGCTGAGATGGAAAAAGTTCCTTAGATGTACTTTAACAAAGTTCAAGTACAGAAATACTGCAACACATGAAGGGACTTTTTCTTAAAGGGGTTGGATATTTGATTTCCAACTTTCAGCACCAAGACTTGAGGTTCCCGTAGGTGTGTGCAGATGCTACGTGAACACGTGGGGTGGTCAGGGCGGGAATAACAGAACATGTTTTTGTTGTCATTTTTGCACCTCTTCAGGGATCAGGGCAGAAGTTCAAATCTGGCTTCATGGTGGTTCGGGGAGGGGGACGTGTGAATTTTGTTATGCGGTTGCTGCTGGACACCGAGGGAGGCCAAAGCTGCTCTGCTGTGGAGCATCCCCACACTGCTGGAGGCCAAATAAACCCTGCTCCGAGGGCGAGCGACAAGGGGACCTCGATAGGTGGTTGGTGATGCCGTTTCACTGCGCAGTGCCTGCCCTGGGCATGCATGGAGGGAGATGGCATTGTGCTGAAGACTGTGCTGTGCTGCTGCGTTCCTGAACTTGTGCTCTTTTTCTCCTCACGTTTTCCCCCTCCTCAACCTGGATACTGACTCCTAGGAGCATTGGTGCCCCTGAGTTTTCCTCGCGTGGTCCCGGTGCCACATGAGGCCTCCCCAGGGGAGGCCGCAGTGCCATGGGTAGGGCTGCTGTGCACACACGGACGTGGTGCCCGGGCTCCTTGGGGGGCGGCCAGAGCAAGCAGTCTGGGATGTCATGGAGAGCGAGCGGCTGGAGGTAGGTGAGGGTAGGGAGATCCTGGTGCTTTGCGTGTGCACACCTCAGCTCTCTGGTTGTCTCTGGCCATGCCTTATCCTGAACCCCTGTTGGTTCCACTGGGAATGCTGTGGGTGATGTCCATACAGCTTTGCAGCCCTTCTCCCAGAATTGGGGCTAGAAGTGCTTCAAAGACAGCCTGTGCAGGGATGCAACTTCCAGCCCTTGCGGTGATGTGCGAGGGGAAGCCTGGAAACCTGCTTTCCAGGCCCTTGCCTCTGCCCCTGTCCACACTGCCCCTTGGGCACAGCCTGAGGCAGGGGACCTGGCTGCTCCRTGCAGCCCGTGCTGGGCCCAGGGCAGATGGGCCCCTGTGGAGAGCGGCCGCCCCAGGTGGAGGGAAGCAGGAGGGCAGTGCAGGGTTTACCTGGCACTCCGGCAGCTGCATCTCCCGCTGCTGGTGGGAGGAGAGGGAAGGAGTGTTTAACTGGCTGCGGGTGTGTGATGAGCACAAGCTGGAAACAGAAGGGCAGCCTCTGGGCCTGGCTGTTACGTTAAGCAGATAGGTTGTGTGTTGGCCTCCAGGCTAGATGCCTCTGCAGGGAGGCTCGGTCTGTGGAGGTGGGTGCTCAGTGGTTCAGGCTGTGTTGGAGGGGGGTTTTGAGGAACTGACTGTGCAGAGATGCTTCTAATAACATGCATCTATCCAGTTAGTGCAGTTCTCCTGAGTCCAGCACGCGCCCTTGCTCCAGGCACTTTCTGGGGCTGCSGATGATCCCTTTGCAGGTCTCCTCTGCAGTGAGACAGACAATGACCTCTACCAGACCCCTTGCAGAGCGGGAAGCCTCCCCCTAGGTGATGCTCCTAGGCCCTTAGGCAGGAGGCAGGGCACAATGCAGCCGCAGCCTCTGTGAGTGCTTTATACCCGCTGAGGGGCTGAACAGGAGCAGGGGGCTGCTCTGGCTGACGCCGTGGCTGTCCCGGGGCAGCAGTTGGTTGTACTGAACACCTCTTGGTCCCTGTCCTCAGGCCTTTGAGTAAATGGGTGACATGGGAGCAGCAGCGCCCCAGGGCTTGTCCCAGCCCTTGGGGGTACAGCTGAAAGCACCAAGCACAACAGAGTTCCTTGGTTTATCAGGAGTCCCTCAAAGGCTTCCAGCTGATTAGATCTTCCTACTGCTTTCTAAGCCTCTTGCTGGGCTTGGCTCTTAGAAGAACTGCTGCTAATTTTGTGTTCCTTGTGTAAAATAATTCTGCAGTGACCTCCACAGTGTGCACTCTTCCATCAGAACTCACAGGAAGCTGCACTGTGACTTCCCATGTGTTTAATGSATTCTCATGGCTGTAAAGGAAATGCCTTTCTGGAACACTAATCCTAATTTACAARGGACAGAGCATAGTCTGTTACACCTCACTTTTGATTTGCTGAAGAACATAGTCAAACAGAGATCCTGACAGAATTTTGTTCCAAACATGAAAGAAAATCCCAAAGCTAAAAACAACAAAAATAAACCTCTTGGGGTGGGAACAGAAGAATGTGAGGGGGGGAAATGCCTGGGAAAGGTAAGTGCACTCTGAATCCGGTGYGTTACTGGCACTGAGTTGCGAGACGGATGTAGCTCCCGTCCGGGACTCGGCAGCCTGCTGCTGCGCGCTGCCCTCGGAGCAGCTCTCTGCTCTGGATAGATGAGTGTGTCCAGCACGAGGAGGGTGTCAGACTGCTGCTCACAGCAGGTAGCCCCTTGCTCTGCGGGCAGCCCCATCAGCTTCAGCGGAGCTGCTGCAGTGAACGGCATTAGGCAGCATGAACAAGGGCACAGTTCAGCTGCTCCGCCGCAGCTCCTCGGGGCTGTCTGCTTGGTCGCTGCCTCTGATGATTTTTACTGCTGCTTTCTGCCACCTCTGTCAAGCAATCACACTGTTTTTTGGTAGCTTTGGATTCGCCTAAGCAGACTCTGTATTATTTGAGTTTTTCTTTAATCTCCTTTATTTCACAAGACTAAGTTAAGTCACAGCTAGGCATATATTTTACTTCTCTCACTTCAGTTTTCTGAAGATAACTCTCTTTCCCGATGTGGGAATGGTGACAGGAATAAGTTACCACACAGGCCATAGGGTCTACTGGCTGGGCCACCCCTGCAGGTAAAATATTTAGGCTCTTTCTGCGTTTGCAGAGTGCCTCATCAGGGCCCCTGTGGCAGTAGCGACGGAGCCTCCGGGCTCCTGCATCTCGAGTGCGGTGCCGTCACAGCTGGCGGGCCCTCCCTGCCGTGGAGGGAGAGCCTGGGAAGATCAAAGTGCCCCTGGGCGATTTATGCTGCAGTGAGCACCATCCCTGCCAGGCCTTCTCACCTGAGGAGCTCTCTGCGTGTCCTTGGATGTGAGCTACAGGGTACTGAGTAAAGCCTGGGTTCTCTAATAGCAGTTATTTGTCACACTTCTGGTTTTGCAGTATGTAGCATATAGCGCTGCGCTTTCCTGTGCGGCTCAGATGGATATCTTAATTTAAAACAAGACCTGTGTGTAAATGCATTTAGAAGCAATTTGAGGAACTTAGCAGGCTGCAGTTCTCCACGAGGGTGTTCTCTGTTTCAAAGAGATGCCTCTTACTTATGGCGAGACATCCGTTATCCGAGCAGTCCTGCAGGGCACTGAACAATAGGCCTGTTCTTTGGCAGGCCTCCATAGGCACCCCGATATAAGAATAGTGCCTGGAAGCCTCTCCTGACACAACTAGTGGTTGGGGTTGATGTGTGCAAGCAGGTGTGCGTGTTAATCCTTTTGAGTGTGGAGTGGAAGACTCTTAGCTGGTTCGGTTTCTACCACAGGCCTACTCAGTTCACAGTCTAATTCTGGTAGACTGTAGAGAATAACTTCACATTCCTTGCATCCAGAGCAACCAGAACAATTCCTTGCATCCAGAACAACCACCTGGAGCAGGGGAATCCACTTAACCTTTTAGCAGCAGGCTCACTGGGATGCTCCTTTATGCAGCTATATCTTTTTATTCTAGGGACACTGTCTTTCAGTTTACTTTCTCTCATCTTTCCTGTCACTCTGCCTTTGTGCAATGTCAATTCTCTGGTATCAAATGAGGGTCAGTATATGTGGAGGCTTTTTCTGTATGGTGGGCATTCATAGCCTCTCCTATCTGCTGCTTATGTTCCCAGGACATCCAGGAACAAGATGCCTTAGAGAATCCTATGTTGAGTTTGGCTCTAAACTTTATGGGAAGGGAAGTATGCTTAGATAGGACTGTGTGTACATGGAAATAATCTCTTATGGTTGGGGCAAAAGAAGGTTTACAAGTGTTCCCCCTCTGCCCAGGCCTATTAACAGGTTTCTGTAATTGACGGTTTCAATGGAAACATTGACGTTTGGGTGGAAGAACCCAGGACTTACAATTCAAATGTGAAATCAGACCTTGAGCTTCACAGTGGTTTCCTTGGTGGTGCTGATTTCGATGCAAGTAGCCTTTTAGATACCATGAGATTCTGAGACCTCAGGCTTTGAGTCCAGGCAGTGCATACAGGGAGAAAAGCGTGCCATTTCAAGAACTCTTATTCATGATTCTGTAATGCCTTCTATCACTGATTTGGGTGAGTTTTCTGAAAAAAAGAATTCACCTGACAACAAACCAACACTAATACACGATAGAAACATCCAGAGATCAGGCAGGTCCCTGGGAAATGCTGTAACTGAGTATGTCCTTATTTTCTTGGGAGCCAGGAGTGTCTGGGGGATGGGGAAGGATCAGGCACAGGTATCCAGAAATCATGGGCAAACCTTCAACTAGAATGAATTGTTGTTGTTTGCGATCAGATCCTGAATAGCAAACTTGGTGTAGAAAAAGGTGAGAAATTATTAAGGTGAAAGAAGGGAATCGACAAGTGGAGTGAGTGAAGACCAACACAAACATGCAAGTGCTTTCCTGAGCTCCCAGCCTGGTAGCAGACTGTCCTGTCAGGGAGTGGAGTTGCTTCTGAATGCATAGTCTCTTCGGCGCAGGATATTTTACAGCCCCATGTGTGATCTAGATGGTTTAGCCACAGAACTTTAACATTATTCGGAAATCATTTTTAAAAAAAGAAAATCCATCCATATTAGAACAAACGGAGTGTGTGCCCCAGCTTCAACCATAGGGCACCAACTAAAAGGTTCTTTTTTCCCCAAGTGAGTCGTTTGTGAAAGCAGAGTTGTCCTGTGGACTAGATGCTGGGGAGCAGGAAGAGGTCTTTTCTTTCTGGTGGCTGTTGGTACATTTGCAGCAGCCCATCAACTACCCGTGGAGGCTTACGCTGCAGCCCGCTTTGCTTTAGGTTGGGCTCTCACCTCCTGAGTTCCTGCACAAATCCCCCGTAATTCCAGTTGCCACAGTACTGATTTTGTAAGTGGCAAAGAAGAACTTCTGTTTCCATTTGCACTAGTCTTAGTAAAGCAAGAATGAGAAAGTAAATTAATGAAAACTCCTAAAAGTTCTCTCTATGTAGTTTCTATTGCTTTTAATAAAATGGTTGATGTGGCTGAAAATGAGCATCCATTTTTAAGCATCTGCACTAGTAGACCCTAGAAAAGGGGAACAGCCCTCAAAAGTATTTTTTTCCCCTTCTCTCTTCTCAGTAGTGGAACTTGTACCACATGGAACATGGACCGCAACACTAGGCTTATTTTACCCTTGAGCAATAAATACCCTGCTCGACTGCTATTCAGTGTTTAGCCTTTAAAAACAATCAAAAACAGTGGTGGGGGGTGGAACTCAACCCTGCACCGTCTTGTCTGATGTACTTAAAGCTATCTTTGGAACCTGAATTTTAAGATGAGGGGTTATTCTATATACTTTAATTTTATACTTTTGCATTCATTCTTTTCATTTAGTTTCCAGGAATATTATGAAAATCATTCTTGGAGGGGGAAAAAAACCTCTCAACCCACACTGCTATTTTTTCTGGTCTATCTCCAAAAAGCAGTGCCAAAATGTTTGAGTATGGATGTGTGAAGCTAGGCACCTGCTGGTTAGCTAGTTAAATTATGTGCTGGAGATAGGGTTTCTTCCCCCTGTTGATGCTAGAGAGTTATTGCTGCCATTGAGATCAGTAAGAGCAGCAGGTACTCAGTGTTCTGCAAAATCAAGCTATATTTTTACTTTATAAAGGTAAAAAATGTATGCTAGAAATGATAGCGTGTGTTTGAAGTCCTGACGAGTACCGTGAATGTTCTGTATGTATTGTACTGCGGTGATTTATGAAGCTGCGGTGGCTTTTAGCACATCTGCAGAGTTTTGTTGCTGTTGGTGTGACAGGCAAGCAAAGCCTGTCCGTGCTGCGTTTGTCCCTCGTGTTTCTGTTGCACCTTCAGAAAGCTCCCGGAGGGCGAGGTGGAGCCTGTGTTAATAAGCAAAGGCATCCGTGGTCCCAGGAAGCGCCTTGATGTGCGTGGTGCTGTGGTGAGGGCAGGTTTTAGGATGGGAGTTTCCCCTGTCACAGTTTGAAATCCCTCTTGAGCTCCATGGCAATGTTGGAGGTGCTGTTCTCCACAGCAAATGCAGAGCCCCAGCTACCTGTGGTCCTCTTGACGGTTTGTTGCAGCTTGAATTTGATGTGAGAGTGCCCTAAAGTGCCCCAGATCATCTTCATTTGTAGGCACTTCCCTTGGCATTTCAGTTGGTTGTGTTTTCTCCCTCCATCTCCAGCTCTATCATCTCCTGTGGAGCTTCATACCCCTCAGTGTAGACTCCAGATCCCTGCTGACCCCTAGTCCTGTCCCACTGCCTTTAGTTGTCTTCTGTCACCCGGGTATTTTCTTTTTTTTTGGAGCTCATGGCCAAATTGAAGACTTCTACCAATACTTCTCAGGTGCACAGCACAGGTGGAAAGACCTTGGAGTGTCCCCAGCTGCCACCTGCAGTGCTGGGTGGAGCTCGTGCTGGTTGTGATTTGGGACCTGCGAGTCTCTGAAGAAGATTGGTTCACCTGTTGCTTCGTGGATATATTTAATAACTACTGGCGGTGAAAGGATTGTCTGCTTGTAACTGTCATTGTCAGGAAATTTGTCACAAAAGTAACTTACTCTTTCATATCTAATTAACAGTGTTACTTTCATCCCGAGGCGTTCGCTTCTTATTTCTTTCTTGTCTGGCTTAAAAGTTTAATAACCAGATACTAATATTGATGCTTACTGCTTGGGAAAGCAAAGAGCTTGTATGAAATATTCTGAGTTATATCATTTACTTTGCTTCATACATCAAAGCAAAGGGAGAAAGAGGAAAAAGATAATTAGGAAAGCATGAAAAGTACAAAAGAAACATTGTTTAATTAAGAACAAAATTCTTATACTGCTCTGTATGGGAATTAACTCCAGAGAATTTAGCAAAATCTGTTTATATAATAAAAACTTAAGCTAAGCAGATTGGCCTCTTTATAAAAAGAAGAAAACATCTGATTATGGGTTATAATTGTCCACACAAAATGAATGTGTCTGATCCTGGGGGGTTCGTTTCGACCCATGCTTCCAAGTTAGCAAGACCCCAAGCGGGGAAGAAAGCCGCATTTTAACAGTGAGTGCCATGAAGCAGTGGAACTGATCATCAGGGAGGAGATAAATCCTCAGTTAGTTGCAGCCTTGGTTGAATTGGGCCTGGTTCTAAATAAAGTGGCCTGCTTTAGTAGGAGGTTACTGAGCAGAGTGAAGAAAGCTGTGG
The DNA here is from genome assembly GCA_003342815.1 of Eudromia elegans. Taxonomy (NCBI): domain Eukaryota; kingdom Metazoa; phylum Chordata; class Aves; order Tinamiformes; family Tinamidae; genus Eudromia; species Eudromia elegans. The sequence goes on from PTEX01000047.1 coordinate 3,464,769, forward strand.
CCAATGTGGAAGCTTGCTTTAGGCAGGAGGACAAACCCAGTGGCTGTCAGCCCGTTTTAATGGAAACCAAGATCTATTCAAGGATTTAGGTAATGGACTTTGTCTTGACTTTAGATGTATGTGTGGTAGATCAGAATTTGCCTTTTACTAATCAATTCAAAAATTCTTAGTAGGACAGAAAAATGCTACTGCTAAGCAGGATATTGAATTTTTTGCCTCTGAAAATCTTCAGCTATCAAAATCTGTAAGCAAAGGCAACAGCCTGTGTTCAGTTCTCAGTTGAAGCTCCCATGGACTATATAAGACCTCTATGATTTGGTTTTATTTTTGTTCCCCTGCTGAAAGCCAAATGTGATTTTTATGGTTTTGGAGAGCCTGTGGGTTCTTGGCTGCCTCGGTGAAGTGTGACACTAAGGGAGAAAACTCTGGGTTGTCTGTGTGAAATGTTCTTAGCAGTGAGATCACTGAAAAGTTGAGAGCAACTAGGTTATTATTCCTTGAAATCTTATGGAAAAACTTGTGCCTTCTGTGGAGTGGCTTGTGGCAAGACTTTCAGATTGAGATTACATTTGTACCGTGTATTCTAAATTTCTTGCGAACTTTGAGGAAAATCTGTGTTGATTTGGAAGTGGCTCTGGAGCTTCACATCTCAAGCCTTCAGAGGAGGTATGACACTGTGTCAAACAAAGTGTCTCTTGGATTTGTAGAGTGCATATGGTGTCTTTTGATCACTCTCAAATGATTTACACTATTAATTAATTACACTATTAATTTACACTATTAATTTTTATTACCTTGCCCACTTTTATCAACTGGGCAAGGTAATTGTCATGGAAATTTTAGGGGTAAACAAAATGCCCCCTGAAGATGAAATGATTTTGATTTCCCCATGGCAGATTAAATAGCATTTTGTGGAGCATTAATATTTATAGAGATTGGTAGTGGTACAAGCTGAATTTGATGACTAACCCTTGGAACTTTGCAATGATCACAGATATAATTTGCTAGCTATGTAAATACATGATATCAATGTATACACAGAATGTTAACCCAATTAGAGATCCAAATACCCAACCGTTCTTATGCTCGTACTGTTCATTCAGTCAACAGTTATATCTATTGTGCTGTGGCAGAACAGTTACCAAAACGATTCTATCTTATTCCAGTGGAAGTTATAAGAAGAAATTTGTGACCTTTAATAGTAGCAAAATCTGTTCCAGTGTTAAAGCTTTTGAAGTAACCTTTCTGAGGATAATAAGGTGGCATAGTTACACTATGTCTGTTTTGACATTTAGTAGAACTTTCATCTCTCCTTTTGAGACAGAAAAAAATAAAAAAAAAAAAAAGCTTTTTCTAAAATGGATGTTATGCAGGTTGCAGGCAGAAAGGTGGGAGAAGAATTAGGAAATCACAGCCTTTTAATATATTATTTTCTGAATAAAATGATGTATTGTTGTCGACTTACTGTACATGCTCAACTTTTAAGCCAGTGCATCGTGGACTTGTTGGTGTGCAGAATCTACAGGTCACTCCCTAGCGAATTTGTGGTTCAGTGGCTTTCTGTCAGTTCAGTGCCACCAGCTATTTTGAGTTTCTGTCACATGTTAATTTTCTGTTTTAGTGTTTAACTAATCTGAGTTTGTGCACCTGATTTATGGTCCATATCGTATCCACACTGTTTAAGATGCTGGGCATTGGATACCTGCTTTTTAAAGTAATGTGTCTCTTTAGCTTTGTTTCCTGCAGATGGGTTTTTAACGACTTTAGCCCACAAGCCCTCTTGGAAGGTAACTGAAGGTGTCTCCTGAGTCCTCTAGACCTTTTCAAAATCTCACCTGAGACTCTCAAGTATTTCCTGGACAGACATAGTGCATTAGAATAGCTCTCCTCTTCATAGGAATGAGGAATATGGCTCAGAAGAAAATGCCCTGGAGGACCTTGAGAATATTTCTTCTGCTATAGTAGCCAGAAAGGAAAAAAAAAAGTCAGATTCTCTCTGCAAAGTGTTTGTGCTTTTGACTGAAAACGATGCTCAGTTTTGCTGTGCAATTGCTTACTAAGTTCAGTACAGAAATCTAAGTTTGTTACTGCGTGTAGGAGGTATTGCTGAGCCTCTGAGCTGAAGGCCTGGTGGTATGGGACATCTTTACTCCTTGTTCTTCTGGCTCTTACTGTGCTTGTGAGATCTGGCTTAATTGGGGTTGTAGAACCTGCTCTTTGGTTCAGCACACAGCCTGGAGAACAGGAGGTTTGAAGGGTGTATTAACAGAGCTGAAAACTGGCTTATAGCAAAAGTGATTTTGTAATTCTGTTCATCTTTGAGTTGTTGCTTTTATGTCTGAGTGTAGCGTTCCTGAAGGTTGCATATAGAGCTCTAGGTTCCTTGCTAACAGGCAGGATACAGAGCAGCAGAGCCCGAGTCCTACAGTCTGCCCTGGGTTTTATTGGGCATTTAGGTCCCAGGAACTATGTGACACATTCTTGAGGGCCATCTGCTCCTTATTTACAGGCACACAGATAGAGGGAACATGGGCCAAATCCCAGCGTGGCTTTCCTCCCTCTCCATGTGGTGTCCATCTTGGGATATCAGCCAGCTGGGATGGACCTGCTCAGTACTGTATCTGTGAGCTTGGAGACTCGTGTCTGTCCCCTCTTACCAACCACGCTTACCAAAACTCCCAGAGAGACACCCAAGAGGGGTCAGTAGTTAGTTTGACATCATTCAACATCAGTGTCTCTTCCTGTGGTTGCAGGATCCCCTCTTTTTGGAGAACCTTCTTCAGAACTCTTAACAATTTAGAGGGAAGGATGCCAATAGGAAAACCTTGTTTTGTGTTTCAAAAATATGATTTTTGTTAAAAATCCGAGTTTCATGGGTGTTGAAATTGTACTCCACAGTCCTATTCCCTTTTATAGACCAACACCTGAGTCAATTTATGTCTCTTAACCATAGGACCTTGCTTCCTGCATGGGAGAGTTGCATGGTCATAGAGCACGTTGGATTTAAAGCCCACCTAATGCAGTAATTCAATCCATAAAAGCAAACACGGTGGTAAGGCATTTACACTCATTTTTCTGCAAGAGTATTAGAACAGCACTTCTAAATATACTTTATTTGGATTTTGCATTTTCACTTTTTTGGAGAGTTTTCCATGTAAGCTTCCATATTAATGGAAGGATTCCTTCTGTATTAATGGAAGGATTCGCTATATGTAAATGCCCAGCTTTTCTGTTAAAAAAAAATCAAACAAAAATCACTTCCATCCAGCCCTAATAAGCTGGATATGTCTCCCCTTACCCCTTCAATTTAAGCTCCTTCAGCTTTGAAGTTTTAATCTTTTGACCACAGTTTCCTCCTCTAAAGCCTAAGTGGTGGTTGTAGTCTAGGCAGAAGAAATCCTTCTATGTGTAAAAAGCGGTGCAGACAGGAATAGCAGCAACCAAACAAGTAGACGTGGCATCAGCGTCGCAGAATGCTGCCTTGTGCATGGCACCAGCGAAGGAATGGCTGGGGCCACCTTGTAGGTGCAGGGAGGAGATGTCCCCTCACACTGGTGCCTCACAGGGGGCTGCACACTGGGAGATGCCTCATTGGGAGCTGTGGTATCCCTGGCTTAGGGGATCCCTGTGTCATCTGCCCCAGCTCCTTTGGTGCAGCTTGTGTGTCACCAGGACTTTCAGGGCTTCAGCTGCAGCAGCAGCTGCTCGTAAGGAGCCATCCCTGCACTGGAATACTTTCCCTAAGACGGAATCTGAAACTTCACGTCCCTGACTTTGGCATACTGTTGGGTGGATGGTGCATTTTCACTCTTTTCCTGAGCGCTGCTGTTTTTGAAGCTTTTTCTCATTCTTTTGTTAGCTTTAGGGCTTATATAATGCCACAGCCTGAATTTAAAGGTCTGTGGGAGAGGTGCATTCTGCCAGCTGCTCAGCAACCTTAGTTCTCTGAATTCTACTCTTTCTCTAGGTGGAAAAACTAGAAAAACAGTTGTAACTTGTGAATGCAGAGATAAGCTCAGTGTTTATTACCTTCAACCAGATGCTTCCTTTGGAAAGGAAAGTTGTAGTAATGAGCTCCTGTGTTCTAGTGAGATGTTAGAAGATATTAAGCAGTCGTTTGGGATGGTACATGAGCACAGGAGAGTCTTAGAAAGCCAGCAAAGGTATGTGTGTAGGCTATAAAGACTAAATATCCATTAAAAATCTCTCTGCATGGATGGTTCCTGTCAATCTCTGTGTTTAGTTTGCTCCTTTCCATTTTAATTTCTCCGCTTTGGTCTTCAGAGAGAAGTACCTGTTCTGCAGGGTTTGCCTTTCCACCCTTAGCTCTCACTCTAGTCTCTTGGAAAGCAGCATTTTACCTTAATGGCCCTACCTTTGGGTCCTGTCTTTCCTGCCAGACCCCTCAACTAGGTACTACAAATCCTGTGGTGCTTACAGCATGGTCAGTTGTGTGTGTAGCGAAAACACTGAAGATCTCTCCTGTGCTCAGAGAAGCTTGCGCTTTGTCTCTTACTTGGGATGGAGAAGCAGAGACTGAAGGAGAATAAAACGCTGGTACAAGAATCAAGAAGAATCACTTAATCCCAGATGAGCCGTTCAGCCATTGCATTTGGGAGAAGATGCTTTCTTTCCCCCTTAGCCACCCATACCTTTATGCTCGTGTGGGCCRTATAGTTGTATGATCAAATCTGAGTCCATGTGCTGTGCAGCCGGAGACAGGGGGACCTAGGCAAAGTCCTCAGCTGAGTTGGGGTAAAGACCTCAGGAATGGCACTGGAAGGAACATTTACCTCCACAGAGAAGAGCAGAGCAGAGAGGGTATTTTGGTGTCCACACTTAGAGAGGAATCCAATGCAGACCAAATTTTATAGTCCTGTTTCCACTGATTAGCATTTCTCATGCAAAAAGAAAAGTCCTAGTGAAGCCCCTGGGCTGTTTTATGAAGAAGTGGAACTTGGCAGATGTGGATGGGTTTGTGAGGTGCTGTGTGCATTTATGGCACCGTGTCAATGAGGGCGATGTCAGCAGCTCCCGGCGGAGGTGACAAGGGGATTCTTGGCACTGTGGCACAGAGAAATGTTTCATTCCCTCCTGCAGGAATGCTCAGTGAAATATTTCAGCAAATCGAAATGATTCCGGACCGTTTTATTACATGTGTACACGAGGTGTTTGCCAGTGTTTTACAGAAGGAGTGGATTTGGACATTTCCTCCAGGAAGCTGAGGGAGGTAGGGCTTTTGGGAAAAACAGGAAAAATAACCTGGATGTTGCTGCTTCTCCTTTAGCAATTCCTGCATTTCTGCAAAAAGGGCCAGAAAATGTTGACTTCTGAGGAAACCACTGCAGGCAAACTGGAAAAAAAATTCCCTTGAAAAGGCATGTGATGGTGATTCCAGATCCTGCCTAATTCATCCTGGCACAAGAGCAAAGAGGATCAGTTGTCTTAGATAGCCTGTGTGGACATTTCTCAGTTTCCTTTTTTTCATGCTGGTGCCGAGTATAACATTTACTCCGTGTAAGCAATTTAGTGAATTCTACTGCAAGTCTCCATGGGTGGGTTTCTCAGTTTGAGCTAGGCCCATCTCTGTGCTCTGCAGGATGGCTGGGAGCTGAGGGGAGCACCGAGTTACCTTCTGGACAACTGCTGAGGAGCTTTGCTGCCCGACAAAGGCAGCAGCAGAACAAGTTGCTTCCAAGAGAATGAGTTCAATGTGAATTTTAGGAAGCTCCTTCTATTTCTAACAAAAACGAGTTGACGCCTGAGAAAATGAATGCCCAGTCGTTCATGTCAGGGGAAAGATCTGCCAGCTGCTTTATGCTAAGCTGAATGGTAGCTGTAGAGAATTAATTGTGTGTGTGTATATATATATATGTATATATAATACATTTTTGAATCGATATCTCTTCTACAACCTGGATACAATGAGGTAATGCTGTATTTGTCACATGCTATGTGCCTGGGACCGTTTTATGAAAACAGGCCCATGAAACTGCCTGAGACAGGCTGACCGAGCCATAAAAAGGGTGACAAATGCATGATCCGAAGCCCAAGGAGCCCCATCCGTTAGTTGATGGCATCTTGTACATGTGCAAGATACTTGTCATTGGGAGGCTCTAACGCCAGGGCAAAAATTGCCTGATGAGGAAGCAGCATACATTTGTGTGTATATATGTATATATACACACACATTATATTTAAAGAGCATTATAAATCTGTTGACCTTAAAGTATAAAAGTGCATTAAAATGGGGATGTTCAGGAAGAGGCAGTAATTACTCTGGCTTGAAAATTACCCTTGGATATCAGAACCCTCAAAATAAAGACTGTAGTTCTGCAATATGTGAGTAGTTCAATAGAACAAAGTATTTTTTATTGTTATTTCTGTATAATGCTTCTGGCATTTCTGAGTAACAATTTCAAGAAATCTTGTTTGATGTCACATCTTTCACCTCAGCTTAGTATTTTAGCCAAGGGAAAAGAAAATTCTCTTTTCCTCTTATCTGAACTATCTTGGATTATTGACACTTAGAATTTTATTCATCCAGTGTGGAGCTGCAGCAAAAAAGGCAGAACAAAGCAACTTTAATATTCGGGCACTTATGCTCTCACAAGGATATCAAAGTCACAGGAAAGAGTATTCTAGTAATTTGAGAACGTTTTGTGTGATGTCCTCGTATCCTACAGTCCCAGCACTTTGCAGATGTGAAGAGCTCTGTTTGGGAAGCGCGCAATGGCGCATTTGTGCAGAGGAGTAGCAAATCCCTCAAGCGAGAATGTACCTGAAGTGGAATTGAAATCTAGTCCTGGAGATGCTGTTCTTTCTATGTGATGTTTTCAGGATCATTATGATTCATGTAATTAGCCAGCATACTCCTGTTATCAGCATGTCCCTTTGGAGTGGGCAAGTGCAGTCGGAACTGGCAGACCTGCGAGAATAAAGTCAATTTGGTTCCCCCAGGAGCAAGGAGACTTTGGAGCCTCAGTGGACGGGATTGCTAAGGCTGTTTCTTGGAACACACAATTTGTGCTTGCTTTCCTCCCCCCTCCTTCTTCCTTATGGCAGAAAAATTAAAGTCTCTCTTGCAGAAATAAAGTAAGTGCAGTAAACAGTAACCTCTGTAGTTTCCTTTCACCCTAAATGGAACTTTAACAAAGCTTGGGAGATTGCTTGAAGCAGATGGCGAAGGCTGAATTGCGGAAGCCTTTGCAAAGCTGTGAGAACATCTTGCCTCTTAATGTCTTCCCTTGCCCCAAGTGGTGCCCGTATCCCCAGTGGTTGTATTTGCAGTGCAGAGCTGTAATCTATTCTTATCTGTTTCATGAAAAGTAGGGAGCGGGGAGTATCTTTCTATTTAAAAACAAACAAATTAGAAATAAGAGTGTTTGTGTGCACGTGCGCTCAATGCATTAGTTTTTCTTCAGTGTGGGGGTAACTGCTTTGCCTCTTGGAGGGAAAGAACAAACTCATTTGGCTTTCGTTGGCATTTAATTACTTCTGTAATAAATATTTATATCTATATGCTTCTCTGATACACACATCATCTTTATATTGTATTAAGCAGAAAGACAATCAATATTTAATTTTATGCAGACCCTAAGCAAAGCACAGAGCTAATGAAGCCTACATTCTTGCCAGATAGCCGTTAGGGATTAGTGCTTGTGTTTTAGCCAGGGTAATGAATTGGTTTCTTGTAGTCCTGATTAGTTTCTAGCAATTTGCTACAATGTAAGCAGATGCTTGAGATCCTGCAATGCAGTTGATGTTCCCTTAAACATATAAGCAGGAAAAAAGTAAGACATTTCGTTGTATTTATCACATTCGCACACATATAGACATGCATATGTATGTGATGTTGATTTATATATATACATATATACATTATATATATAAAAAAATGGAACAATGGTGATCTGTGTTCTGAAAATGATGGTGGTTTTTCCAGAGGTTGTAGCCACCTCCTCTCCTCTTCAGTCGTGGCTCCCAGGTATATCCAGCTGCGAGGTACCCAGGATGGGGAATGAGCAGTGCTGTAGGTGGAAGGCCCATGTGAAGGGTCTGCAGTGGACCCAGCTCTTTGACCAACAGGCCACCCTGCATGCACTAACATGTCACTAAAGCCATTGGGGAGTATGGAGATGCTGAGCAGAGCTCAGGCTGTTTTTTAGGAAGGTCCTTCCCTCTCCTCCCCATATTTTTTGGGTTGAATAACAGGAGCCTGTTGGTGCTAGAGGGGTCGGAAATACAAAAGAGCTTGAGATAAGGAATCTGTCGAAGATAAAAAGATGGAAGGAATTGAAATAATGTGACAGCTATGAGAGTACTGGAAGAAAGTAGATTGAACCTTCCAAGTGAGCTAAGAGAGGGAATAGTCTCTGTCCAGCATGGCAAGGGATCCTGATAGTGTGATTTTTATTTCTGTCATAAAGTACACAAGAAATGGGCTTGACTTTCTGTGGTGCTGTCTGTGGCTTGAAGGTATTTATGGCTAACAACCTTTATCTCTAATCACTGGGCAGTTTATGGAAAGAAAACAAAGATTTTTGTTGTAGCTAAGACTTCTAGGCTGGGGAAAAAAATCATTTTAATGAAAGTCCAAGTATGACAGTCTCGAGCTCTTTATTTACCCCATAATTTATCATAGATTAAAATATTGTACTGTTTAAGAAAAATGAATATTTACTTGTATGTACTTCTCAGTGCGAAGCTGCAGCCCTGCCATGTGCTGATGCCTGAAGGACTCGAGCAATTCTGTCCAGTCAGCTTTTGCCTAGCTTTCTTTAACCTGCAAAAGATAACCTGAAAAAGTTGACAAACAATATATAAAGCTGATCTGGACACTATAATTTACTTAGATATTCAAAATTGAAGCTTCTCTTAGAAGAAGCTCTTCTGAAAAATAGGTATCTGTAGAGAAGGGGGAAGTTCTGTTTAAGTTAGTTTTGTGATAAGGAGAGGAGCCACGGTGGGCAGAGAATGAGTTTTCAAGATATTGAACATGTTCCTACAGGTAGGTAATCCAGAGCTGTGGCACTCACAGCCTCATTTCTCTCTTGGGATAGCTGGCTGGAAAAGGTGGGAAAGATTTGATGGAGCCTGAAAACTTGTTTGCTGATAGCAGTGTGTTGTTTCAGTCGGTAAATGCTTAAATCTCACCCAGTTCTGAGCAGATATAAATACTTCCCAAAGGATCGGGCACCCTGGTGGCAGATGGAATTTAACAAGACAAGTAAGTCTAAAGCAACATTTGTTGGCAAAAAATAACTTACATTTCTCATGAATGCAGATGGATTCTGGACGTACAACATGTCTTGAGGGGGGAGTGAAAAGACTTGGAAAGACTTTCCTAGGAGCTCAGAAGAGAGCTGGTGTAGAGCAGAAATTCAGCTGTGTGCATTTTCCTTTTGCTTTTTTTTCCTTTAATTAAGGCATAGCAAGCAAAGGGAGCTGAATGCGTGGCCCAACATGCAGGTGGAGTGAATCAGCATGTTCAGGATGCTAAAGATGTTCTTACAGAGGTGTCCTGATCAAAGAAGGAAAAAAAAAATCATTTTTCAGTCTGACCGGTCACAGCCTTCTTTCTGTCAAAGAGAAATTATGATTTTGTATAGAAGATATTTCAAATCAGAAGAATAAGGTCAGCTATTCTTCCTCACAGGCAGTTCCCTAGTTGAATGTCTAAACCTTAGGTGGTTACAGTAATGATGAGATCCCTAGTAATGCTGCGTTTGTGCAGAGAGAGGCAATGCTGGCTTGGAGCTCAAGATGTGAAAGACCGTGCTGGTGTCAGGAAATAATGTTTTGGGCTTAATTGAATACTTCTACTGTCTGCAGAAACAAAGATAGGGCTGGAGTGAGTCACAGGATAGAGGAACAAGTCATCTCAAGTTTTGTATTCCTATCCAAAGCTTTGCATGTTGTATATGCTCTTGTTTAGGTCTCCTGCCCCTGTCATGGCATGAAATGCCATGAGTTCACATATTCCACTTGATATTTTCTCTCTTAAGGCTTTCTTTCAAAGGCCTTTGGATTACTAAAGGTTTCTTCTTTATTTCTCCCTTTTAGCCTCTGCCCTGATTCATGCTATCAGGTTTCCCAGCCACCTTTGGCTTTGTACTCTTGCACTGTTGCTCAGCCTGTATCCCCTGCCTGTTGTCTTTTCATCAGTGAATCCAGTCTGGACGTCCCCCAGTGCTTTGTCCCAACGTGTCTTGTCATTCCTCCATAATGGCAGCAGCCTTTTTCCCTTGTTTCTTTTTACTTCAGACTCTGCCCCGATTTTGTGATTCAGGCAGGATGAAAGCACTTACCGTTTCTTTAATCCCTATGTGTTCCCTGGAAGTGTCCTTACCTGTCTTTGCTCTGTAGGATCTTGCTTCGCGTCCTTCTTTACGCTACTGGAAGCCTTATTCACCAGTTACAAAAGTTCTAGTTTGCATTTAGAGCTCACATTTGGTGCATTAACCAACTCTGTTTTGCTCTTTTACTTTCTCCACTGTCCTCTACCTTTCTGGGTTCTGGTTGTGTTAAGGGGGTCTCTTGTCTCATCTTCCCTACTCCTTATCCCACACAATAGTTAGGAGTCAAGATTTGCAAGCTGTAGCGTTTTGGTTGATGTAACTGTCGACTTTTTAATAAAGACTCAAGTAGGGTCTCTCTTTTGCTTCTAATCTTTCAGGATTCAGTTTCTGCTATTACTGGTGATTCCTTTGGTTATATCTATAGAATAACCCAAACCAGTTCAATTCATTTACTAAAGGCAGAATGCTGTATCTTTCCATCTCACAAGTTGTGTTACCTTGGTGCCAGACTTTGATAAGGGAAATCAGATATTTTAATTACCTTTTTTCTTTTTAACTTTAGATTTAGTAGTTACGTTGTTAAATGACACACCTAATCTTAGATTACTCGATCTTAAATCTGCTCTTACTTTTGTATGTTATTAGTTACCCTTTATTGTGCGATATTTTTCTAATTAGCCCCAGAATTGTGGGGAGGAGGCAGAACTTAGCCAGCTTGAACGTGTTTTTAAATGCCATCCTCATGCTCTTGCCAGTTCAATTTCAGATCCTGCGTGTGACCATTGTTTGCTTACATATATGGCAGGAGAATGTGTTTTTAGAAAAGGGATATTTTTTTCCTTTTTTGCACATGAATTTTATGGGAAATAAGTCCAAAGTTTAGATTCTTTTTTTTTTTTTCCAGATGGTTTTGAGGTGTGAATAATCCACTTACCATATGTGTGCACATAAATCCTGCATAAATCCTATTCAGCTTGCTTTGGGCAGAACTTGTGGAATATGTAGCCCTTACTAAATACTAACTGCATTGACCTTGCTCACCTTTATTTTATGTCTTGATCAATACCCTTTGTGGAAAAACCCTAACCCTGGCCCGCTGGGGTAGAAGTGGAGTCACTCTCCAACCCAGTCGGTAGGTCAATGCCCTGAGCAGGCTGTGATGTTGAGTACTGAGTCCAGGCTACAACCCAAATCACTCAAATCCTGCATTCCTCCAAAAAACCCAGTCTGTTGTACAGGTTAATGTGCAGGTAGCCTTCACCTAACAGAGAGAGCTTGTGCTGTCTGTATAACGTCCTGTCTCTTTTTATCTCCTGGCTTTGCAGAGCTCCAGGAGGTCCTTTGTTCCGAGCTCTCTCTTGGCAGCAGGTTTTGCTCTAAGGCATCCTGCAGTCAGTTGGACATGACCAAACCTGTTGATTATCAGTGTTTCTCTGTTTTGCTCTGTCATGTCAAAAATATCGTTTATGTCGTCTGTGTTGCCAGGTTATCTAGGAGCTTTGATTAGATGTTTTGCAACATGTCCCTAGTAGCTTTATTTCTCTCAGCTTTTTTTTTTTTTTTTTTTTTTTTTTTTTTTTTTTTTTTTTTAATTTACTGTGGGTATCCTATGTTTGGAATTAGCTAGATGTTTCAGCTGTTTGTGGGATTTCTGAGAACAGTTATCTTTTTTATATCACATGTGTTTTCTGCAATTTTGGTTTCGTAGCCTTCCAAATTAATTATGTATGAACTTCATATAAGAATTGTCTTCAGAAAAGCTATGCATCTTGACTGCTGTCTATAGTACATTACTATCCTATATGAGCAATAAAGACCATGGCTAGAGTAACAGTTTTAGTCCTTCTCAGCTTTCTGTAGGAAATCAATGTAACTGCATTTTAAAAGTTCAATAGCTCAGTATATGCATATATTAAAAAAAAGTGTAAAGACTCCCCAAAATGTACTTATGACCAGGCTGATGAGTTTGCCCAGAAAACTTCAGCACAGCAGCAGTTTTGACAGTAACAAAAGGTAGCAGCGCTCCTGGTAGCAGCACTTAAGCTGTTACTTCTTGTTGTAAGGAGCCTGCACTGGGCTGCATTAGGCTTGGGGTAAGGATGCTATTGCTTGTGCTTCAGTGAATGGGGAGGGAGGAAAGCATTTTCACTGTTATCAAGGGATAGACCTGATGGGTTTTGAAACAGATTCAAGATTTAAGATGTTACTTCTGTTTTTAGTTGTTAAGACTTTGGAACCAAAACCCCAGCCACTTTGCATTCATGTGGTGCCGTCAAAGACAGTGGATTTGCTGAGGTTTGTACCAGCTGTAGATGTGGCTTTGTGTTTTTTTGCCAGCTCTAGAAATCATTAAAAAGGACAAAGAAAAAAACTTTTTTAATGTGTTTTTTTCCCCACCGATACTGGTAGTTCTCCCTCTCAGTGGAAAAGACGCCTCCTCGTTTGCTCTGCACGCACGCGCTCAGGCTGGAGCCGTCTCGGAGAGCAGCCTTCTCCTTCCAGCAAAGTGTTTGGTTACCCTCCCAAGGGGATGCCTCCTTGCTCCTGCTGGCCAGGAGGTGGCCAGGAAAGAGCAAAACGGCTCCCTGGAAGGATAGGCCCTCTGAGAGGTGCTCTCTAGGAGGGTGGTGAAGTAGCCCTTGGTTATTTGCCCTCCACGAATGAGGAACTCGTGCAGAACTGCGGTGGGAAGCGTGGAGGGATTTACGACRTGAGCTATGCTGTCGAGCTGGTTAGGGCTGAAAAGGACGTGATTCGGGGCAGGTTAAGGGATTATTTCCCTGGTGGATTTATGCAGAAGCCATGTATAATGGACACCAATACTGCAAATATAGCACATTGCTTGTTCTGGTGTGTGTTTGCCGTCTGAATCGTGTCAGTGTGGCAGCAGCTCCATGTCAGTGAGTCTGCAGAACAGGTGAGAAGATTAAAAAGTAGTACAGATTTAAAGGAAAAGCTGAAACTCTTGGAAAGAGCTGTTCTGCGCAAGCCTCTTGGCTTGTAGCTAGTCCACTGAGAGGTGTGAGTGCTTACCATTTGGAGCCTAAAGCCAAAAGCAATCACAGGCGTAGGGGCTGTCTGCACAGAAAATAGATTGGCTTAGCTATTCTGGAAGAAATAACTATGCCTATCCCAAAATAACTTAATGTGGAAGCTCTCCTGGAAGTGCTGAGGTAACACCATTTTCACTCTGCAGTGCAGTCTCCCTTGCCAGGATTTCTTCCTTAAATTGCTGAAAGGTATCAGAACCACTGTATCAGAGTAGTCATTCCACACTGATTACTTGATTCCCTTGTGTAAACTAGGACCTAGAAAGGCTGCACAGTGCACTGAGCACTGCAGCTGAGGACCTGCCCAAAGGCAGAGGATGCTGCTGAGGGCACATGTAAGTGCACACTCTGTGTTCTGTGTCTGCATGAGGATGACTGACTCTTATCGCCTCTTTCTTACCCAAATGGAATCAGTTTTGAAAGACGCCAAATACTGGGTGACTGTTTATGCTGAAGGACTTGGCCTAACCCTGGGGTTCTTGCTTTCTTACTGGAGATCCGTTCTGTAGCTTTGCTTGATTCTCACCGTGTGTACTGTCAGTGTAATAAACACAGCCATAGGGCTTCCAGGAATTTAGCACTGAGGATTTTATTGAAGTTTTGTTTAAAAATCAAGCAACAAGAACAAAATCCAACCCCCCTTTTTTTAAATTCCAGGATGTGATAGTTGTCATCCTGTCACAGTGCCTTTCCCCTCGCCTGTCTCTTTGTGGGAAGCCCACTGACCCATGGACTGGCTGTGTAGGTATTGCTGGCAGTAATTTATCCTGTCACACATGCAGTGAGGAATTCATCATCAGAAGTACAGGCTCCTATGTTTGTGTAGTGTCAGTTTGACAGAAATACTGACAGCTGGTGTCCTTCCACCAGACTAGTAATGGCTTAACTGTGAAAAGCGGCAGAAGATAGACAAGTGTATTGGAAAAAGAAACTCCCCCAAATACAGAAGTGGTGCTAATGTGATTTAATTTATAGCTGATTGCAGTTATAAAAGAGTCACCTTGAAATATCTGAGTCTATTCTCCTTTCTCCTCTGGCAAGTGATTTATTTTATGACAGGTAGCTCATCAAAGTTCAGTGAAATCAGGTAATTTCTTATCTTGCTTGGTCTGTGTCCACTTTTTCATGCCCTGATTTTGGAGGGAAGGTTAGGGCTGACAGGGCTAAGTGCATTTTACAAATGCATTTGTCAGGTTGCAGAAGTTCAGATATTAAACATTCATTTTTACTGATGTTGAAGTGGGATTTTAAATACTCAAATGAGTAATTTATGCAAAGGGAATTCCTTCTACTTCCTCGAATGATCACTTCTCATGATTTGGGTTTGAATTTCCATATCCAATTAATCTCAAATTTCTGATCCTTTGGTCTTGCTTCCTTCACGTGAGCTCTCTATTAAAATGCATTCTCAGTATATGCCAGCAGGCCTGTATTTAAACTAATTATGATTATCATCCTTATCACATTTGATTATTTTTTCCCAAGGACAGAAGTTGTTGGGTGGGTAGCATGGGGTGGAAATCAGAATTCTGAGCCAACAAATGTAGCGGTGACAGAACTGGGACACGTTACCTGATCGCTAAATTGATGCAGACCACTTGCAGATGAATTGTTTCCCTTGTTAATTCATGCAAACGTGCTCTGGAGGTTAAAGAACTGAACTTGAGATCAGGAGATGTATTTTGCTTCCAGCTTTGCCTTTGTTTGCTTTGTGACCTTCAGTAAGTCATGACATGACTGTCAGCTCAGTGAGCTACTTGCATTGATTTCCAGCCGTGGGCTTGACGTGAGACAAGTGCTTGAGTCTATTGCTGAGCTTGGGCTGAAGCGATGTCCCCAAGTGTGTGATGGAAGCAGCAACGGAGCCCATGTGCAGGGCAAGGTGTGAACGACGGGACACCCAGCCTTCCGGGCAGGAATTCTGGCCCAGGACTCCTGCTCTCCCAAAGAACTGTGTTTGGATTTAAGAGAAGGGCACGGGGTGTATCATGATGAGAGAGGAAGAAATTATAACTGGACTAAATGCTTTTTCAACGTAGGTCACATAACTCTTGTTATATAAATATATAAATAAATAAGTAAATAAATAGAGCTCCTCCATACGAATTTTAAAAGCAGACAAATAATAATGTAGAGATTGTTTTTCAGTAGGGAGTCTAAAGATTTTTTTTTTTTAACTTAAGCTGCTTTGAAAGTTACATTTTAGATACAGTGTGGTTTATTATCAGCTTTTATTTTTAACTGCCAGCTATTTTGCAATTTAATAGCCATAAAAGTCTTCTAGCCAAGAATAAGAGTTGTCAATGTCATTCRTAGGAGCGGGCAGGCAGGAGAGGAGTGAACAGCGCTGATTAATGCGAGCACTTAATCAGCTTCTGAATTTCTGACACAGGAATTTGAGAGACGGTGTATTTTGCTGCTCTTACTGGTAGCTGGCACTTCTTTAGCTTTTCTCTCTTAGATGTCAAAAAATGTTGTACACCTGAGTCAGCATCCCTGTGATGTGCCTAGGTGTAGCTGTGAAGCAGAGAGGAGTGACCCACCAAGAATATATGGGAGACTTAGGAATAGGACAGAATGGTAGGAGGGGGCTGTGTGTGTAGAAGGAGGGTTCTCTGCTTCACCATATGTTATAAGAAGCAAATCCCAAACTAACTTTACCCTCTAGCTTAAGTACATCATTATTCATAATAAGCAGCTTTGATAATGTACTTGTTTTGACATAAAATTCATATTTTATATGTGCAAAACTGGTACGATCTACCAGAGACTGGTTTGCTTTTGTCTTCCCCACAGATGTCTTTAACCGTCGTTAAAAACCGTTGTGAGCTCTGTCCTGGGTCTTCCCCCGTGGTTCTGTGGCCCAGACTCAGGCTGCTGCCAGAAGTGCTGCCGTTGCTTGGAGCTGCTGGGTGATGGTTTCAGAGGGTGCAGGCAGCGTGCACGATGCCGGTGGCCCTGGCGTGGGTCGCCTTGCTGGGTGCTGTGCTTCCCTCAGGACACCCCGTGCTTCCCTCTTTGGCTGTAGCTCCAGGCCTGCCGTGTGCCCTGAGCGGTGCCGCTTGGAGCAGAGCTGCCGGAGCTGTCGTTGCTGTGCTGAGAGCGCCACCGGAGCTCGTTTGCACTTGCTCTGCTCTTGCCCCCAGTCTGCTGAGCATCCCTCTCTCCCCCAAGGGCTCCGCAACACTGTCGGGCTTTCGGAAAAGGGAGGGAGGGGAGGCTGGGCTTGCTGTGACTGCTGCTGCTTCCTGGGCTCTGTCATTGCAGCCTGCGGGCCATGGTCCCGTGCCCTGGAGATGCTCTCACACCCTGCGGAGCTGGACCTCATGGTGGCACGGGCCCTCCTGGTGCGCCAGCTCAGTGCAGCCACATGGGGCTCGGCGGCAGCTTGTGCTGGGGTGGCTTCACGGTTTAAGGTACTGTGTGTTAAATCCCTCTGGAAGCGCTCGAGGCACCATGACTCCAAAGAGTGACCCGCAGCAGAACAGTGCTGGCGCTCAAAATCCACACCACACGGCCCAGCGCTGGCAGCGCTCGCCCCTGTGAAGCAGCTTGGCTTGACTCAGCTTGGCCATGCGGCTGGCTGCCATCAGCAAGACCGTGTGGGCAGTATTGTAAGGAATAGCTGTAATCCAGGAAAGCTTTTGGGTTCAGCTTAGGTTGTGTAACATTTTGAATAGCCTCCTCAAGGCAGCTCTGTGTAAGTTAGGTAACTGAAGGTGCCTGGAACCACTCATCTCCTCGAGGAGCGCTGTGGAGGGCGAGATGGTTTCCAGGCTGGTCTGAAGGTGGGATCACGCAGCATGGCGGGTGCCTGGCCTCGCTGTCACCTGCGGCTAACGGCACTGTTGGCACGTGTGCTGCCTTGGAAAAAAGTCTTCCTTTGGCCTTTTGTTATTCCAGGCTCCCTTATTATGCCTGAGGTGCTCAGGAAAAGAGACATTTCAGACATTTCCCCCCGCGGCGCGTTAATCCTGACCGCGGCGTCGCCGTGCGGAGGAGGAGCCGCGTTGTTTGCAAAGCCGTCCCAGGGAGCCGCTGCTGCAGCTGAGCGCCGGCGAGGCGCGCACGGCCATTTCCATGTTGTGTCTGGGGAGAAAAATGCTGTTTGGGTTTGCACTAACCATTTTGGTCGCTTGCTTGTCAATACTAGAGCCTATCTGCATAGTTCATCTGCTGTTTAAAGGAGGGAAGAGGTCTGTGTTTTGTTTTGTCTGCGGTGAGCAGACACGCTGCTCGAGGCGGTGACGCTCCTTCCCCAAACACCGCGGAAAGGAAATGAAGCCTTGTGGGTTTTGCTGCGGCGGTGTCCTTGCATTAAGAAGCTGTGATGTAGCTTGCTGACTTTTTGATTAGACCAAGAGCATTGGGAAAACCCTTAGTCATGTGCTTAGTGTAGTGCTGTGTTTTGGCTGTAAGAGCAGCTAACAGATGAAGGCGAGAGATCCTTACATTTGGGTGGGAGCTGCTGCACTCCTGGTTTGTTTTCCCCTTTCCAGGCCCTGAGTATTTTATTTTGGGTTGGCTGAGAGTGAGAACTTGAGGATGGAGATGACTTGACCATAGCTATTTTTCGGGATATGTATGTGAAATTCACGTATCAGCATGTATTTTTATGCCAAACGGCAGCATTGATGCCGCTATGATGGTCTGAAGGCCGACAAGGCAGGTCTGCAGGCAGAGACTCCCTTGCTGCTGCTCCTCTTTCCTCTTAAGTGCTGTGCCCTGACCTGCTGCTCTGAGCGCTTCTGGAGGGAGACAAAACCGAACCAGCCAAACTGAAGCACTTGCTCTGCTCTGTTTCCAAGTGTTCCTGAAGCCTGCACGAGCCAGGCGAAGCCTCGTGAGCGCTCGGCCTGGGGCTGCCCTGCTCCGCTCGGGACTGGCTAGCGGAGCTCCGACCCCGTCGGGTACGTTGGCCTTGACGCTGCAAGCAGCGCACAGCAAACTACCCTGCGTCTTAATTTCCCTATAGTATAAGAAGAACGCAAGTGAACAGCTGTGGAGCATGGAATTAATCCTGCTCACGTAGGAGGATCTAAATAAAATCACTGGCTTCCTCCGCCCTCCACGTTTTTTTTCTTTTCTGTATTACAGTTACCTCAGTGTGATTAGAAGCTCTGATTTTTCAGGTTCATTGATATCCTTCATCCTTCATGTTCTGTTATTTTGTGGCAGCAGCCAAAAGAATACACTAATATCTCGAATAGTGACATTAATCAGTGCTAGTGGGTTTCTTTTTTCTTTTTTTTTTAATATGTATATTCAGTGTATTTAGCTTTCACTTGGAATTAGCACCCACTTGCTGGAAGTCACAAACGCAGTATTGCAGTATGGTAAATGGGGTTTCCACAAGGTTTAAGACAGTGGAGTTATCACTCTGTGCTCGTCTCATTTTCTTTAACTTTTATATTCAGGGCTTATGTTCAAGAAGACTTTGATAGCTGAAATAGAGATAATAAGCAGTCTTCATTAGCTGGGCTTCATTTTAAGGCTGTATGTATTTGCTTGAATCCCTCGACTGTTTTTCAGATGCAGATTTTAGCTGGAGTGCAGCCTTGGTGGAAAGAAAAAAAAAACTCCTCCTCTGTAATTTATAATGTCTTAGCTTATTTTCCCTACTCACTGCCTTTAATTGTATGAGGGGGTAATTGCTCTCTGTTTAAACAGCTAGGAGACGGAACTAAAAGCGAGTGTCTAAAACTGAAAGGAAAAATCAGGATTTGTTGGGAAATGGGAATTCTCTCAGCAGCCCAAGTTGCTGCCAGAGCTCTAGTCCCATCAAGGCTTTGTGCACTCCAACATTCCCAACCTCGAACTCTGCCTTCTTTCTTAACCACAATAAAAACAAAGTGCCAGCTAAAAGCTGTGGATAAAAATAGGCAAGCCTCGTGTCTCGCTGTGCTGTGACTCTTGTCCTTGTAATTTTCCTGCCTCTTGAGCCTTCTGTTCCTCTTTCTGCTCTGTGCAGCCTGTCCTACTAGGGCCTCTGAGTGGACAGGGCCTGCTGGGGTAGCGCTGAGCTGGAGATGGGGGCATCCGGGTAGAGGAAAGGAGGTTCTGTGCTTAGGAAATGGACTCGAGCCTCTGGAAACCTCAGGAACATGTCGGAGAGAGTTGTTGCTGGTTCTCCAGGACCTCAGGCCAAGTGCTGCTTCTTTCTCCTCACCTGGTCCCCCCCTCGTTTTTCCCCCACCTTGCACTGGGTTGAGCAGGAGCAGGAGACCTTCCCGCAGGCTCCGTGCTTGGCTGGGCTAGCACTAACCAACTCCTCCTCTGCCCATTGCTTCCAGCTTTGTGGAGCGCAACGGGAAGGGAAGCGGGTGCTGGTGGGCGGGGAGAGATGAGGGAGGAGAAAGGTGGGAAGGGTTCATAGGGGTGTGCGAGGGCAAGAGCTGGGTGCCAAAGGGAAGAATTAGGAGAAAAAAAAAGAATGGAAGAGAAGGTCAAGGACCAGAGGACGGAGATTTGGGAAAAAATCAATTGGGTTTTGACAGGAGAAAGATCAACGTCAAGAGCTTTGATTGAATGGAAGAGTTAAAAAGCAGTGTGTTCTGGAGGTGTGCGGGAGAGAGAGGTTATTGAATAAAAACATACCATTAGATGAAGAATTCACATTGCTTTTTCCCCCCTCTGAGTATTATTTAAGACTTCAGCCTGGAAGCCCTATAAGGAAATAAAAAAGAGCTAAAAAATGAAGAGGGAAAGGTAAATCAAAATGATGAAAAAAAGTAATTCTTGGATTTGAACAGTAAAACATGATACAGCATCTTAAAACTCACAAGTGAAGTAATTGCAAAATAACAAGGACCAGCATTTGCTACCAGCTACCAGCTGACTGAAACACTATGGTATGTTATGTCACTGTCATGTATAGGTATAACATATTCACTGACATCAGATCCTCATGAAGAGCAGCACATGGGCACACAAATGGCATCCTTCTAACTGAATAAAATGCTTTGACTGCTGAGGCCTTGAGCAGTCGATCTAAGTAAATCTTCCTTTTCTACCATAGACAGCTCAGGTGTGATTCTTAGCTTGTGTAGCAACAGATTCATTTTTGTTCATGAAGCTGAAGTGATTCATCTCAGTTTGGAGGGAGGTAGTATGTGACTACTCTTTATTGTAAATGTGAAATCAAATCTTTTTTTCACTCATATAATTTTATTATTTAACACAGCTTTTTATATATGCCTTCTTGATAATAACGGCTAATGAATAGTTCATCAAAACAAATGGAATTTTCAACTTAAAACAAGGATTACCCCAGAAGCAGTAACAGTCAGAGATTGTCTTCTCAAGGTTATTCATATCTGCCATTCATCCCTTCAGGAAAAAGCGTCATATAAATTGTAATTTTTATTCTGCTTTATGTACCAGAGATGAAAATGTACATAATTTTAATTAAAATGCATTTCTCTGTTTGGGTTTGCAAGAACTGGTGGCAAAATTAACCCATGCTGACTTGAGAAGAAGACTCCAGTCTGGCATCTGGAAACCATGTCCATAGCCTTGCAAAGTTAAAGATGGACACCTAACCTGAATGTTTTCCATGGATAACTACCGCAAAATGAGTTGTCCAAACTGATGTCCCTCCATGTTTAAATGCTACAAGAATATCTGAGTGCCGGAATTACTTACACAGGTACATTTGGAAATGAATAAGCCAAAAGTTAAATTGACAAATGAAAGCATATTAGCCTAGTGTTTGTAATATTGACTTTAAAGTGTTTGATAGCTTGTGAAATTTAGCTATAATTGGGGAACTATCACGCAGCAAATCCACTTGAAGTGGTAGCCTTAGGGGACCACACAGTGCCCACACAATTAAAAGTTCTTGTTTATTGATCAACTTTTCAAAGGGTGCAGAAGTTGTGCAGTGGTAAACAGAGAGGAGGAAAACAGCAAGTCATTAATATGGAGCTGGATTCCTTAGTGTGATGGTACACAGTATCAGGTTTAGTAAGGGTGAACGTGGAGAGCAACAGAATTCAGGTGCTGCTTAGTGGGCAGAGGCTGCTGTTCTGTTAAGAGAGGTGGTTAGTCTGCCTTGCCTGCTCCCTGTGCAACAGGAGAGCTGGTAGCCCCCCGTGTGCCAGAGTTTCAGAGGCTGGTGGTGGTAAAGGAGGTTGCGCTCAGAAGAGAGCAGGAAAAGTGAGAAAATGACTTGAAAATATGCTGTAGAAAAACAGAAAGTAGGGGGTGATTTGCTCATGCATATTCCTGTGTGGAAGGGAGAATAAGGAGTGTGTGGAGCAGACAAATGCACAAGAGGATCCAGTGTCTGGAAGAAGGGTTGAGTTTGTGTATACCGAGGGTTATCTGATGGGGAATTTAGCACCTGGTAAATTATATAGCTCTGTGAACTAGTAGCAGTGAAGTGGGAAGTAGCCTGGGCTTTCACTCTACTGAATGCTGAGGTTGGAAGTATCAAGTTTACTTTTTCTCACCGTTAGCTTTTATATTCCATGTGATTTTCTTATAAACTTTCAAGATGAGAGAAGTTCCAGGGGGTCTCTTAAGGCAAGCTTTCCAGCAGGCTTGGCTTGGATCCTGCTGAGAGATCCCTGCTGGTATCTCAGGGGAAAGACAGGGTGTTGGAAAGCTATAGATGAAGGCAGGGGAGAAAGACAGGGTCTCTTTTCACAAGTTCTAGTTCTTAGTGCTTTATGCAGTGCCTGGAGAAGTTCAAAGCAGGTGTGTACTAATAAATATATTACTGCTGTGTGTTTACTTGCAAAATTTTTCTTTGCTGAGGGAGATATCTAATGGACTAGATCATTCTTTCTTTCCATAGATGTCTTAGAAAGGACCCTTCCGGGAAGATATTGTAAAGTTTTATCCTTGCTTTCCCTTTTTTCCTCTTTGTCCAGCTTTCCATGCCCTTTTCCACATGACACCATACAAGTGAGAATTTGGTTCCTGTGTTCCAGTCTGTCCAATATTTTTGTTCTGTTGCCCTCAGAATCAAGCTCTCTTAAGTGATCCTGTATTTAGATATTGCTAATTCACCAGCTACAAAATTTACTAAAAATTTCATTTTATATAGCATATTACTATGTTTGGAGGAAGATTTTCAGTCAACTTCAAGCTTCTGGTCTCTGCAGCATCCTGTTTGGTAGTGATACCAGAGCAGGTCTATTGTTAATCGCCACCTATTTCAATTCTTCTTCAGATACCTTCACTGAAAGTGTTTAGCCCCTTCATGTCTCCCTCTCCTCGTGTTTTGCTCTTGGCTGTGCCCTGGCAGGTGGCTTTGGTGCAGCCTGTGCGTGGGGACGCGTGAGGCCGGGCAGCGGAGCAGCTCTGTGGATGAAATGCATCCTGAGGTTTTAATTGTGCTCACTGAAGTGATGGCAGCCGGGAAGGAGATGGAGAAAAGGGGCAGAACTCCTGAAAGATAAGCAGCCCCTGAAAGCGGACACATTCCAGGCAAGCACAGCTCTGAATGGGGTTCTGGTGTCTGAGGAATTTCCCCTTAGAGAAAGACAGATCCGCAGCGCTCGGTACATCACCCCAGGTTGGCTGTAAAGCTGGGCTTTACAGTGGAAATACAGATTATGCTAATTGAGATGCAGTTTTATAGTGCTAATGTGTATTTTACCCTCTACGTGCTGAAGTGCCACGTGAGGGTCTATGGGAGCTGGCGCTGTCCTATACATATGTAAAACGCTGGGAAGAATCTGTGGTTTGGAATATTTAATAAACCGCCTCATGAGGGGATTCTTGCATATGAAAACAATATTATCTAGCGTAGAGAGAGTAGCGTGTGAAAGCAGCTTCTCAGGCGTAGTTTTGGGGTTTACATGTTGTACTGGAAGATAGGGAGCCGTGGAGCAATTCTAGGGCATGCTGGAAGCCGAGGCCGGAGCAGAGCTGGCCAGTGGCACTGGAGGTGGCCGAGCAGACCTGGACCTGCCTTGGTCCCATCAGCCTAAGCAATAAGCTGTTGGGAAAGGAAAAGGTTTGGCAAAGGAACTGACGTCTCTCTGTGTCTTGGGACCACTCAGAGTTCAGAAGTGTTAAACTCTGAAGAATAAACTCTTGGGAGGTGATGAGACCGCAGAGCTCAGCTGTGTGCTAATTATTAGTCAGGGTATTTTGGAATTTGCAGAACGAGACCTTTACTGTCTTTGATATTTTCCCTCCATTTGGCCTTCCCAAGAGATAGCATCCTTATTTTATAAGAGCTCATCTACTTACCCAACAAGCTGCAGTCATAATCGTCTTTGACATAATGAGTGATGGCTCTGGAACTGATTACTAAAGGTGATTACCCGAGGATTTTGAATCTTTTTTTTTTTCCTGCTTAGCAAATTGTTTAGTGTTTCTTTTTTATATTATTTTTGGTAAATAATATTCTTGTTTATTAAAAACTCACTCTGCGTCATAGATGATAAACCTTTGTCCATCAGGACAAGCTGTGAGTCAGTAGAGCAGAAATCACTTGTTTCTGTTGCTTGCTTCTGTTGCATCAAGTCAGGGGTGTGTGTGTATACTTGTCCCTGAAGTTCAAATGTAAAGCTCAAACTGAGGCCAAAATTTTAAGCATTTCATTGTTCTGTGTTTAAAAAGAAACTGCTGCAGCTTTATTTTCTATTCTGCTTGACTTGTGGCCAGGCTTGCTCTGCTTTCTAGTATAGCCATAGCAAATATGATTGTGTTTCATCTTTGCACATCTGTTGAAGAGCAGCAAAGAAATAGTGACTCAAATAGACTGCAGCTGCAGCAGCTGCCTTTCTCATTTTGACTGTGATTCAAGATAAATGCTCTTAAAATTATAGCCTTCTAAAGAAACCTTCCTCCTTTAAAGGTCTTTCTTTCCTCCTTTGTTTTTTTTTGGTGGGGTGGAGGGAGTAACTCATGCATTAAGTAGACTGGTACTGACAGTGTTATGGAAGTAGTGGGAAATGTAAAAAACAAATCAAGCTTCTCATTTGTTAAGACAACGTAAATGTGGTCTTTGGTGGACCTACCTTTGCATAGTGTTCATTTGAACTTGCGTGAGAGACCTGGGATGTCTATGGCTATCTGTAGGCTTGAAAACTTGGGTGATAAGAGCAGAGTCGAATATTCAAATCTCCATATAAAGAGGGACCAAAAGCAGATGCACTTGCCTATGAGGTTATAGCAGGTATCTAGAGTTCATGGTGGTGGGGGCATGGGAGTGAAGGGATGTTTGGCAACATGGATGGAAACCTCTGTATCTGCTGTAGAAGTTTTCCTACCTCCCTAGGTTATTGAGCTCTTATTTTGGAAAAAACAAACAACCAAAAAAAGCTAAATAATCATGAACAATAATGAAAAGTATAACCACTGGAGACTGAGTTTTATTTGTGTTTTTAAATACCGAAAAAAGTGTTTCTTCATGCAACTTTACTGTATGTGTGTTTGTTCATAGAATACATACAGTTAATGCTGGTCAGTGTTCCTTAGAGTTTCCTGCTTCCTAGGTAAAGAGCTAGTTTGGGAGAGGAAGAAGAGGGATTGGGATTTTTTTAATATATTGTTATGGAGAATTGTTTTGTTTTTTAATTTATGAAGACTTAGAAATGATGCCAGGAGATTTTAAGTGGATGCTTCCGATCACCTTTCTAGGGCGTCCAACTCTCATGCCATTGACAGTGGATGGAGTCAGCTTGGGCCAACACAAGCAGAAGGCAAGCAGGCAGCTGGGATGGTCAGCAGTCCATTCAGAATTGACCTATGAAGTGCCTTGATGTCAGTAAATGTGCATTTCACATAGTAAAGGCAAATGTGTCAGAAAAGCTCTGACCAAGTCTGAAGTATTTTGCATCCACAGAAACTCTTTACTCTCTGAAAAGCAGTTTGTGCATCGTACTGATAAACAAGACAGAGCTCTCCTGGTGTGAGGAGCTAAGCCTCTGGGAAACTCTCTTGATGCAGATTTGTGACCAATTTGATGAGACTTCTGACGAAATTATGTATGGATTATCATTAAAAAAAAGGGGAAAAATGACTTCTTGTTCATTAACAGGAAAGATGTTTTGCTAATTTATGCCTCATGCAATGTCCATAGGGTTGTCCAGGATCCAAGTCTTTGCATAATTTCACCCAAGGATATTCAGCTTCCCCACTGTGCCCAATTAAACTCATTCCCATGCTAATCTGAGAACAAACAGGATAAAATACAAATTTATTTCTGGAAATCTGTTTAAAGTAAAAAGTAATTAAAAATCTCTCTATTCTTTGGAGGGCATTTACAACCTTTGTAATTAGTGATTAGAGCCTAGAAACAGAGAGTTAAGCCTCATTTCCTTTCTGTGCCAGGATTTACTTTGCTTAGCTAAAATTTATCAGTTCAGTCTAAGCAACCCAGTTGGCTTGGTCAGTGGGAAGAGCCCAGCAGCCACCTCCAGAGGCAACCTCATCCCTGGTTCATGGGCTGAAGCATCTATGGGAGGTCTCACCTATGGAAGGGTGTTCCTGCTAATTGCTTAAATGAGTGGCCTTGAGTAGACATCTCACTGCTTAAAATGAGTTCTGCAGTGTTTTGCAAGATTTAACCTCTGTGTCTCCCTTTTTGTGTAAATTGAAGACAGTTGCTTTGCTGTCCCGTGATGGTGCTTGGACCGACCATAAACCTTTCGCTGAGGTGTTAGTCTTCTTTAACGAGGTCCATCCAGCAGATGAACAGGAGTGGAGACACCAGAGCAGAGTAGGGATGGATGTTGAGTCAGTGAAGCAGTATTGCTAACCCAGACTGAGTCATCACCATTCCTTCCTGAGAGCTCTGGAACAGGCACCTTTGGGGATTTAATTTTTGCTACAAACATCCAGCACCTACTGCTGTCTACAGACATCAGTCTCTAGCTTTTCCATGAGGCACAGTGACATTTTGCATGTCAGGATGTTCCCAATCCAGATTTTTGCTTGGTAACACCTTGTGCTGCCCATTACTGTGTGATGGATGGCAAAGTGTGGTGCTGTGTTAATACAAGTTGTCAAGTATTATTCTATCCCTGCCCTTGGGACCGTGGCAGGCTCATACACAATACATTTTTTTTTAACTCTGAAAATAAATCTCAAGTTCCAGTAAACAAGCTATATTTTCTTTAAGGAGAGAGGACAGACAGGAGTTTTGCCATAAATACTTACACCAGCACTCTCCTGATTAAGCACCAGTAATTCCTTCTAAAGGCTTCAGCTGCATGTAGCAAAACACRGGGACCCAAAGGTCACAAAAAACTGCCATCTGTAATTTATAAACCTTTGGGAACTGCTGCCGGATGGGGGATTAGCAGTCAAAAATCATTGCCCGGAGAGCAACGTCAAGGTGMTGCTCCTTGGGCTCAGGACCGACCCTTGCAGTCTCTCCCCTGCTCGTGACTGGTTAAGAATTAACCCCGTAGCAGTGCTCAGTGCCCTTTGCCTGGTGCGCCCTGGAAGGGACCGTAGGAATTGTGATGAAGGCTGAAATGAGCTAGTCTGTACCGTGGCTTGACCAAAGCGTGAAGTCCTGCAGGGCCGACTTTGGTAAATCATTGCAGAAGGCCTTGCCGGAGCAGAGCGAGCCGGTCGCTGAGGACGAGCTTGGTCAGCGTGATTTTGAACCAGCTCTCTGAAAGGCAGAGTTTTCCCAGCTCACAACAAATTCTGCCCAGGAGCCTCTGACAAACTTTAAAAGAAAGTCACGTTCCTACCGTGACTCCTTGATTTGTTTTGACTTTTCCCTGAGTGTTCTCATGCTTCAACAGTGTCACGCGCACAAACTTTCGCCAAGGTTGGCTTATATTCAAAGTATGGCCTGGCTGCCCCTCCAGTCATTCTTGGCAATTCAGATGGAGCAGGAGTTGCAAAAAATCATTTACACAAGTATAGTTGTAGTTGGGCTGCAGGTGTTAATATTATACCTTAATGTGYCTTTCCATGCTTCCTTTAATGTACCCATGTGGAAGTATATTTTTCTCTGCCACTTTTGAGGTCATGGCAGAAGTGTGTGTTAGAGCCTGGAAGACAAAACAGCCCAAAAGAATCTGTAAACCTTCAGTACAGGTATAACTAAATTGTGTTTGGTTTGGTTTAAAAACCCAGCAAGATGGAGGGCAGTAACTGATTCAACACTAGAGATACTAAAGGCATAAGTCTCTGTTTTGATGCCATTATCTAGTCTGCAGATTTGGGGACCAGGTCTCATTGAGGATGCTCACATGAGTTTTCTGCCTCGACCCGTGTGTTCAAGGCTGCAGCAGAAGGAGCTGGATTAAGGTCTTGCTCATCACTGGCAGGAAGTTATTGTTCTATGGAAACCTTTACTCTCTCACCCTAACCTAAAAATAGGGGCAGGGGACAGCAGTGTTGGATGACAGCACTTGGATGGAGCAACACTTGTCTGGAAGCGAGCAAACTGTTGTCAAGTTTCAGCCTTCATAGATAATTCACTCTAAAAATATATGTATGGATTGGAATTGCCCGTATGTATACAYGTTGGGGTTTTTTTCTTAAAATAAGTCTTGCTTATTTTCTTACCTATAAGATCTCTGAAATCTGTTTAAGTGGAACTCCCATTGCTTTCAGTGGGTTTTGGCTTCAACCCATAGTCTCCACATCAGCTGGTGATGCCACGTCTCGCATTGTTTCCACAGTGAGGTGACGTGTACCCTAAATAGCATAAATTATGTATGTCAGTTGTAGGCAGTGCTGTACCGGAGGGAATTTTATCYTTGTTCCATAGACGAATGTAATGAAAAATTAAGTATTAATGTCTCCTCAGAACTTTTGTCAGATATTAAGAAGCAATGAAGAGAGATAACATTTTTGCATTTGTTTTTTCTCACCTCGCAAACCAGAAGTGATTAGAAAAGTAGAAGCCGTGTAGATTAAACATTACCAAGTAGGAAAASTTGCTGGATATCAGTCAGAGAGCTTGTATTCAGCAGAAGTTGCAGAAGTGGCAGCATCTGACACTTTCCAGGTTGTAGGATGGTAGTGACATAGTTGGCTGCTGAATGCGGGCACTCAGCGCTTCAAGTGTCACTTGCTTGTTTCTGTAACTGCAGTGACAGAAGTGACAATTATTTCGTGTGCTTTCCTCTGCAGAGTATCTCATGTTACTTGATCCAACCCAGGCTTTTGAGGAATGGTTTCCCTTGTCCTTCTCCTGCTTTGTGAAGTGTCTAGTTTTCTACCTTTTTTTTTCTTTATTTTTTTCCCCTCTTTCTTTCTGTCTCTAGTATTCCTTTTGAGCGAGGAAACTGCCTAGAATAGTGCTGCTGCGTCCCCTCTCTCAACATCTCTGCAGCTCTTGGTAGGACGAGGCAGAATTTATGCTTTTGTGCCCTCTTACTCTTGATACTTTCTCCTGACACTGTACTTCCTGACAGAATACCAGGGGCCTCCCATTCTTGGCCAGGGTCTCTGTAGAGCATCTAGTGAGCATCTCTGCCAAGGAGAAGTGATACCATACACCTAGTTCACATGTTTGGATGTGAATGATCTTTAGTCTCTGAAATGTTGTCATTCATAAAGCACAAAAGGGAGAAGGAAACTCTAGGATATGTTGGAATYGAGTAGGTACCTTGTTGTGTGTCCTTGGTTCACTTGTAGCTCTGCTGTCTGCACTTGGGTGCCTCTGCTGCCCAAGAAAGAGGACCTGGATGGGAGGAGATTGCAAAGGCTTGAGTGGTGGGATCCTGCTTGGAGGTGCAGCTTCAAAGGCTGCCTGACCTGGATGGTGACCCATGGCATCTGAAAACTCTCGGTATGCTCTCAAACTCTGCCTTCCAAAGAGTATTTTTAATTTGGAGAATATACATTTTAAGTGATTGTCATCTAATACGACCAAAYCCCTGCACTCTTCTGTGCAGATAGATCCTGGAAGAGAGCTTGACTGAAGAGCACTGCGTGTGCTCAGTGCCGTGTGGCTTGCAGGTTCAATTGCTTCTCTGAATTTAGCCTGATAGGTCTAAGTAGAGTTTTCTGCCAGTTGCACGTGCACATGAGATAACTCAAGGCCTGCAACCTGCCCCCTCTCCTTGTATAGATAGAGCGGTGATTGTTRTGTTGATAAACTGAAAATTCAGCGGGGCTGTTTATCTTTCTTTCTTGAGAAAATTAAATTCAGTGCCTAGCAGACATCCTCTCCAGACTTGCTGTTACGGTGATTAATAGCGATCACACTGATTTTGACAAGATGGATCCCCGTTCCATTTTGGACAAGTCATTCCTGAAGATGGAGAAAAGGTCGAGCTCTTACAGTGCTTCTCTCTAAGTAGCCAATTAACAGTTCCTTTAGTTGCTCACAGTCGTCCTGGGCAAATGAACTGGATTGCTGTGTTTTTTTCTGCAATTGCAGTATTAACACAAGTCTTTAATCATTTGAGGCACTATCTACGGTTTTCAGCTGCCTCGCACATTTATTGTGCTCAAACGTGATCTTTTAAGCAGTCCGTGGAGCCATGCATGTGCAATACTTACCATTAGATTATAATTAACTATAATTATGTACGGAGATCAGCTCAAGTCATAAAATGTAAATTTAGCTATTTACTATGTTAATAAGAAGATTTGGTAAAGATAAAGAGCTTGATTCCCCCCTTCTCTCCCCCCCCCATTTTTGTTATTAAAATGGTATGAAGGAGACTTAATGAAAGTGTTGATAAAATTGGTATAGGTGCAGTTAGCATCCATGGTATGTCCATGTTACTGCAGACTGCTATAAATGAGATTCAGGCCAAAGAGGCCACATCACTCGCATCATAAAGTACTGCTTTGGAAAGCCAGGAGGAGAAGAGAGGATACAAGAAGCCTGAGTTTGTGCGTAGTAATGCCAGAAGGTATTCTCCACTGTGCAGTATGGATAACTCTTTCYCTACAGATGATTTGCAGAACATATGAGTAGGATTTCAGCTTCTGAAAGGGAATATTCCCTTATGTCCCAGTGTTGCAGTTAAATCCCAAGGGCAGGTGTTTTCCAGGCGTGCACAAAGGTGATGKATTAGGCTGCATCAGCGTGTGCTGTTACTGGCCCTGATGAGCAGGGAGCCACGCACTGTGTTAAGCTGCTGTGCTGCTGTGCTAACTCCACAGTCGTCTTTTAAAAACTTTATTGGAAAAATAAACCAAATAAATAGTACTGGGAATCATAAAATAAAGATTTAATGGTTTCTGTGTCTAAAGTCCTACATGAGCATTTAGCTTTTGTGGGAGAGACAGTTGCCTTTCTTTTGTTTATTTGTTTACATCTGGGAATCAAATCCTGCAGAGTGTGCAAATAATTTAAGCTTTATGGCTGTTACAGCCGCATATCAAGTGCTGCTGTGTTGATACCTGCTGGTTAAATAAAGCTGGAAGGGCTATATTTATGCATGTTACTGTTTACTGTATTTAATGGAATAGAAAAGTGAAGTAATAAATTCAGGGATAACACACACCAATTATTCTTTTTCCCTTTTGGAACAAGGAATCACTGTTCCAAAATACCAGTTAATCCCAAGGTAATGACCTGGATACACTGACACATTGACCCTTCTCTTTTTTTCCCCCCTACTTCAGGATTTTAGATAGAGATGGTGGGAGCTAAATGGGTTGTGTAGGGATGTGTTTTGTGCTTGAATTGAAGGCTCTGTTTTGGGAGGAGACCCCATGAAAGTGAAGGAGCCAGAGAAGGTTTCTCAAAGCTGCCCTGAACGCTGTGCCGAGCGCAAGGGTACAGTGGGACCAGAGCTCTGGATGGTTCTTGCCCCTTCTTTAGTATTTTTTTCAGATATTTAAACATGTAAACTAAAATTATAGTCTGTGAGATCATCTACTGTTCTAATGGTGAAGAAAGTCAAAACACTTAGCCTGTTTGTTTACTAAGCATTATACATCTGAGTCCTATTACAAAACTYGTGGCGTCCTTTTTATTTGCTCAGAGGAAAAGCTACAAGGCACCTTATTAGATAACTACCTTCTAATTTAAAAATAAATATGAAGTGAGTGAAGGAATCTATTATGTTTCCAGACTGAAACTGTATACAGTGTCTTAGCTCTACAGAGACTTTGCCCTGTTCATATTGCTTGACATATCAGTTATGATTGTATGTTAAACAGTAGCCCTCTGTGTTAAAAATTACATGACTGCATTCTTTAATTATTGGCCTGAAGCCTGCAATATCATTACTGCGAGTGGTGTGGTTTGGAACCAGTACTATAGGACACTTCAGTAGTTTCTTTTCTGTAAAGCGCGGCAGCCTCTGATAACTGTGTGTCTGCCTCTGCTTAGTGCCTTGGGATTCCCACCAGGGTGAAGATCCTTTTTTTTTTTTTGAGTCACATCCTAATTTTCCCTTGACAAGGTGAATTTCCCCCAGCTGAGATGCCTGCACATGGAGTCCCCCCGGCCCTCATTTAGACTTGTTGTTTTGGACTGTTCTGGATGCGAGGGGTCTAGCCAGAAATTGATGAACTCTGTGCTTGCCAGAGCTCAGATCAAGGTCTTTCCTGACAGCGCTTGCAATCCAAGATGCTCCGTGATCACCCCTTTGACAAGGTCTCTGGTTTAGAAACCTGCTTGCATCCATCTGGGATAACATATTGTTGGTT
Source organism: Eudromia elegans (assembly GCA_003342815.1). Taxonomy (NCBI): domain Eukaryota; kingdom Metazoa; phylum Chordata; class Aves; order Tinamiformes; family Tinamidae; genus Eudromia; species Eudromia elegans. The sequence goes on from PTEX01000047.1 coordinate 3,496,669, forward strand.
GGTTTGACTGGTATCAGTCAAATATTCAACTGCAGTGTGTAAAGGAAAATATAATTTGGAGCAAGAAGTGCTGCAGTGCTTGATTTGTATGTGCACTGTGTCCTGCTGAGCGTCTGCTCTGGGAGAAACTGGAGCTATTGATCGAAAGATAAAAACCTAGATGTCTTAGGACCCTTCTGTCACCTTAGCGTTTGGCTTCAGAGGAACTCGGGCCATCTGCCAGAATTGCTGATTGTAGGAATTCATCTGTCTCTCACGACAGTTGAAGATGGAGGTGCCTAACACTACTGAAAATCAGGAGCCTTTGGCTTCGGTGCCTGTGCCTGAAGTTTGGGGCACTTGAGTTTTAAGTTCACTGGCAGCTGTTGCTTGGCAGCTTTTCTAAGAGTGAAACCAAAGGAGAGCTTCRTTCTGGTGACTTTTGCAACACATCAAGGGTTTCTCTCTCAGATCCTTTCTAAGCAAAGTGAAAATGGGAATTTAAAACACAACACTGTCACCCTGGTTTTCTGGGAAGTCTGTTCTTGCTGTAGGTATTGTAGTTGGCTACATCTAGCAAATATAGCTAACCTGTATTAATTTCAATTTCCCCCTGCAGTAATGCGTAGAAATCCATTTGGGATGGACATTTGCTGTCGGAAGGGATCCAGAAGCCCGCTCCAGGAGCTGTATAATCCCACCCAGGTGAGTGTTTTGTAGCTATGGACAAATTCTGCAGCCTAGAGCACTAACAGAGTTTTTTTTTTTTTTTACCTGAAGTGTGGTGTGGTTTGCTTTCTTTTCATGTCAATACAGTATCTGCCTTCAACCTCAAAAAAAATGAAGATCCTAGGACCAGGATGGAGCCATAAAATTCCAGTGTTTAAGCTAAGGTTCTGATTTGTAAAGATTTTTAGTTGTCTAATGATGCAGGCTCTTAAGCTTTTTTTTGTATCTTTAGGTGCCTGAAAGCCTTAAAAGAATATTTTTGAGGTCTCCTACCTACAAGATGTGGCATCATAATTTAATCTGTTGATCAGCAGGCAGAGTGGCAGGGTGGGGAGTGAGAGTGTAAGAWAATTTACATGACACAGGGAGTGCAGCAAGACCGTAAGTTGCAATAATAATTCAAGGATCTCATTTGTATGGCTTTCAGCCAGCCAGATGGTCTTTCTGTCCTGGTCCATTGCCTGCGTGAAGTGCAGACAGACACAGCAGCTCCCGCTCTTCCTTCTGCCATGTGCTATTTGACACCTGAAGGCACTGATGGGAACCAGCTGTAATCTGAGCTGAAGTTCTTCTTGTGACATCAAGTGTCACGTGGAGAGTGCAGGAAAGTGTCTGAATTTCCTGCCCCCATTTGCTCCTCTGGATCATTTTATTCCCTACATATGGGTTGAATTGGCACATTCAGGACCAGCATTTCCTGTTGGCAACTGAGAGGAAGTCCTGCCATTGAGAGAAAATGCCAGCTGACTATTAAACATATTTAGTAAGGTTTAACAACTGCCTATTATATATTTATACATCAATGAATTCATTGAGTTTTACTAAATTGCCTATTAAGGAAAGTGACTGTCTCAATAAATCTGACTTGTTAGATTTAACAAGGCAGTAAATGTTTTAAATACTATTTGATTATGAAGAGACTCACTGTAGCTATAGATATAGATATATATATATATAGTGTGTGGAAAACGAAGTCTAAGTGATTTTAATTGTATTTATGAAGAAATGAGAACTACCCAAAGATATATRATGTCTGTTATGTCTGTAGTGTAGTAAAGCTGCATTTACTAAATAATGTTGTTTTTTGTGAATACAGTCTGACTTTCTAATTCAATTTGAATTCTGTACATGGCTGGGAATATGAATTCATCATACTGGCATACTGGCCTTTATTGACTGTTAGGGGAGTTAATGCTGCTTACATGGATATGCATGAAAAAGCCCTGAAGAGGAACTGTCTGCGCAGGAGAAGTGCTGGCATTTGAAGGTTAAATTGAAAGATTTAAAGAAGCTTCACAGATGAAGCACAGATGAAGAGAGAAGAGCTTATGGTGGAGAGTGAAAGAGATTGGGCATTTAATTATTATTTCTGACATCTGCAGCGTGCCAACAAAGATCTCCTTCTCTCCTCACTGGCAAAGGCCATCCCATAAGAACGGGACGAGCATCACTGCGTATCAGCGGGCTCTAAATCCCTGAGCATTGCAGACCTGGTGGGCTCAAAGATTTTTGGAGCTTTCTGAAAGAGGGGACACAGCTGGCAGCTCTCTCTACTGCCTCTCCTTGCTCTGTGCCGGCCTGACCAGGGAATGCACGGGAATACCTTCCTGGGCCCTCCTAGGAGAGAGCCCAAAAAGTCAATGTTTGAGGAAGCACGGCCTTTCTTACAGCTATGTTGAACTAAGCAGATGACGTTTCTCACATGTAATAGTGTTTCCCTCAGTTTGCTGACATCTCCTCTTATCGAGCTTTGAGTTTTGTTTGTTTTAGACTTATATTTGGATGCTTTTTGGGTGGGACTTTGCTTCCAGCATTTGGTATGGTGGGCCCCAGCATACAGTAGGGACTGGCAAACTCTGAACTGCTGGTACATGAAGCAGGCACACGCATGGATTTTTTGGAAAGAAGTGACGAGAAAAGGCAGTGGGTGGAACCTGAGATGTAAGGCAGCAAACTGGAGATCACCCCTAGAAAGTTTCTTCAACAATCTTCACATGTGTAGGTCTTCTTACTATGCTTTGCCTTCAGAAGTGTTCTTAGACATTTTTTAAGCTGGCAGGTAAGTGTAGCTCTCACTACTATAAGTAATAAAATTATGATTGGTATCTTCAACACTTGAGCATTGGAACCTGTAGGAGTCCTGGTGCTGTCAGCTCTTCTTTTTTCTCCCAGCCCCCCATGGATGTGTGCCCAGGCACAGGAACAGTTTGGTTGGCAGTTCTGCTGCTTCAGAGGAATGGCTGGGTTGGTGGGGCAGGCATTTACACTTCTCCTTTTCGTTCAAGGGAATCTGTATAACTCAAACACCAGACTTAGGCCCCTGAAAGATGCCCTGAAGCTGTGGGTTTGGATTACTACAGACTAGATACAGTTGTAATTCCTTAAGGGTAGGAAACTAAATATTTAATGTGTCAGTATACATGTTTTTTACATGATCTGGTAACAGGAGAGCCCAAATTGGGCTCAGCACCTTCTGCTGTAGAGGGCAGAGCGTGCTGCGTGTGCTGTGCTCTGCAGGTTTCCCTGCGTAGGCAGTAACGAGCTGCTACAATCCTGCTTCTCCTCCTCTTGGAATGGTCTCCAGGACCCCTAGAGGCATGGGCAGAGGAGAGGGCTTCATATGGCTCCTTATTTTGAAATGATAATAAGGGACTTTATATCCTAGCATGCAGCGTCTGTAGAAATGTTTCCTATTCCCAGGTCTTGAGAATTTATTGGTCAGTTGAAATAGGTGCCAGATACAGGGTCAATAATCTCTAAGATTTAAAATGCTGTAGTTTAATCTGAATGAAGTTTTTGTATTACATGTTGAGTGTGATATTGCAGTGCCCTCGTAAAACCAGAGGGAGGAAGGTTGATCTACAGCAGCTGAGGACTTGGTTAAGTGTATTTACTGTGTTGACATATAACAGCCTCTCAGATCCTGCCCTGTTTTGTTTCCTTCTATGGTGTTGTTTGAATTGTTTGTAAATGTCATCTTTTTGGCTTGGTAAATGATTGCTATAAGAAAAGAAATTTGGCTTGAGTGAATTCAGCTCTAGCAATGATGTAGAGGTGACTAAAAGGGTGGGCTGAGCTGAATTGCAGTCAGATTTTCTGCAAACTGACCATAATTGTCCATATGTTTGATGGAGAAGGAGAAGATAAATGGGTGTAGATAGCACTGAATTAGAGCCAGAGGAGTGTCTGTGACAAAACCCTTGTTATTTATGTCTTAGTTGAGTGCCTGGCCTTGTGATTACTGTAGAAGTGGGAACAACTCTTACGCCTGTTATAAAAGAGCAGGCTGTGGGAAGTGCATTTGTGTGTGGACAAAGGATTTCTCCCCTAGGGCTTTCACTGCAAGATTTTTCATGAAGAATAATATACCATGAGGGAAAGAAAAGTCAATATAGCTGAACTGGATTTATACCGAGTAAGTGAATTTCTAAGCTGTGATCCCTGATACCTGACAGACTGTGCAGCAGGTCTCTGAGACTCTATTACCTTGTTCTTTGCTTTTCATTTTCACTTATATATATTTTCACATTTTCACTTTTATTGCACTAAAAGGGTGCAGAGATATCTGTGGCAAATTTCGAGGGCTGAAACGATCTGTTTCTCTAATGGATTTGTTCGAAAGCCAGTTTGGATCTTTATTAAGCAGAAGCATTGTCCTCCTGCCCCTTAGTTGTAACGGGAAGACAGAGAAGATTCAATACACAGCAAGTAGCAAAAAGGAGACTCTGAAAGCTTACTAAGAGCCCTGTAAGGCTGTGACTTACATTTGCAGCTTGTCTTGATTTGGTTTTCTTTGCATTCCATACCCCAGGCATTTAAAAACATGGGTAAACAAATACTTGCAACATATATTCTTAGAAGATGCACATACACATGTCTTATAATTTGCACGATTGAGTTCAGCTCCGCTGCTCCAAAAATAACAGATAATTGTGGGTCAGCCCATTGACTTTGAAGTCGCCAAGAGTTCAAAAATGGCCAACATAATATCTGAGGCTCGTACACATTAGTGGTTGACATTCATCTGTTCAGTGCGGTGAAAGCACTACCAAATTACAAGGAACTGCAAGCCAAAATAGACCAAGCATAAAATGAATGGAAAACAATTTCATTTTTCAAGTCAGAATTTATCGTCCAGTTGTCAGAATATACATTTAATTATGAGAGAATACAGGCTGTATCATTGTCTAATATTACTGCCTAGATATAGGTATAGCTAAACTATTGAGGGAAGCGCAACAGGGATGACCAGCACGTGTTCACCAGGATTCACGTTCCAGGGAGGAGTTTGTTTCAGTTTGTAGCTTGGCATTGCTTAATTTGAATTTGTGGATTAACACGCCTGTTTGCCTAGATGTCAAGCTCTCTCTCACTTGCTGCTTTCCCTTTCAAGCCTGTTTGTTTTGTTTTTGTTCTTGCTGAGGAGCTGCCTTTCTAGGAAGTTGCTTTGTGATGTAGCTGGAGCCAGGCTGTCCGGTGATTTCCTGCCCCGGTGAGTCAGTGCTGCGGGCCTTGCATTGCCTTGGCGTTAGGAAATCGTGCTGCGCTCTTTTAGAGCAGTCATTCTAAAATTAGCCATTTCTTTTATTGCTTCCCCTTCCCTGCTGCCCCCGTTCTGCCAGGCGACCAGCAGGAAGCGCTGCCTTGCAGGCGCTGTTGATGCAGAGTCCTGCACCTCAGGCCACGAGTGCTCCTTGTTTGGAGATGCTGYGCGATTAACTGTGGCTCGGGCTGTCTGGACGGCATCAGCAAGTGTCAGCCTGGCCGCGCCACATCGCTTACCTTCCCTGCGAGCGGGTGATTTTCTCTCTGCAGTTGATTTGTGCTCGCTGGGATGACTCAGCGGGCAACTGGACGTGTTCCTGGATGGAGCTCTGCGGCGAGCGTTGAGGCCTGAGCTCTGCTTACGCATCGTCCGTGCACATCGAGTCAAGGGCCGAAGCACTGGAAACTTGTATATCTGCCCTTCGTGATGGCAGCGCCTTGTCGTTCCCTTCTGTGTGCCAGGGCTGATCGTTTTTAGAAATACAAGAAGCAAAGAGCAGGTACGTTGAGCCTGGTGCGCCTGGTGTTTCGTCCCTGGCAGCAGATGGCCRGGACCGACCGCCAGAAGGATCAGGATCAGCATCTCGTGACGCGCTGCCAGCACCCAGCAGCGTTTGGCTCGCGGGCTTCCTGAGCCGGGGCTGTGTCTTCATCAGCTGCCTCGTGCGAGGAATGCCTGAGACACCAAACAGTTACTGTAGAGATCTTAAAAAAACCCCACAAATGCCTAGTTCTCCCTCGATACTTASTGATTTCTGTAAGACAAGAGGGTASCATGTCAGTGCAGTATGCCAACATATCTCCTCTTTTTCACATGTATACATTCTGTTTGCCTTATTTTCTTTCAGGCACAGCTCTGCAGATATCCTGATGTGTACTTTGAAGTAKGGGAAATAGTGCAGCTCTTCCAAAGAACACTATGTTGGAATTTATTGGTGCTTTTCACTTGAGACAAATAGTCATGAATGTGTAGGCACCGACTTGAACATAAGAAATGGCCCCAAAGTTTTACCAGTTTTGAAGATGTACATTGTGTGGTTGTTGCTCATCTTTATAGGCAGTCTTATAAATATTACAGATGCCTGGTAAGTGCAGCTCATAACCACAGTATTTGATTGATCATAAATTAAAAACTCATTGATGGAAAAGATACAGAATGAAGATGCAGGGAAAAAAATGTCCACATACAGTGCCGGACTTTGGGTACCTAATCCTRTTGGTAAACAGTGGCATTGTATCTAATTATTCTCTCTTGCAGCAGAAAATGCCTGCTGATGAAAGAGGAGGTAATTGATTYACTCTATGGATGACTTCTTATGCAAAGACATTACTTAGTCTTGTGCTTGCTGGTAGTAAAACAGCAGCTGGCCCGGGATGAAATATTGCATTAACCTTAGCAGAGGAATTACACTAGTGAGAATGGTTTATTATTAATTACTGATTACAAATGATAAGAACCCATTTTAGATACTAAGGAGGTGACYTGGGGAGGAGAGGATTTCAGGTACAGTGAGCCTCATAGATCATTTGTTTTGACATGATGGATGCCTTTGTAAGTCAGGAGGAATTAATCAAACAGGTATGTACAGTAGCTACCAACTCTTAAGGCTACAATTATCCCCAGGACAAGTTCATTCAAGTTACCACAGTGCATTGGGATGAATTTTTAGGCACCTGTGTTTAATAAAAGACTCATCTGTATGAACTGAAATAAATAAAATCATTCAAAATATCTCTGATCTCCCCGATAGAAGCAAAGGAGCGAGAAGTATTTGGTTTTAATTTCTCCTAGTCCTTGAGTCATATTTTATTGTTTTGAGAGCATACAAGTTTAAACATACTTTCCAGAGGCATAAAGGTATGAGAAGAAAGACTTAACAATACRAGAGACATGGCCAAAACCAAAAGAGCTGTGTGTGTTGGAGGGGAGACAGCATGAGACAATTATAAAAACTGGATACCCATATGTGATGTTGGATTCCCTGTTAAACAGACACTTGGGCARCAGGGTGGAGAAAAGACCTCTGGGCTCCAGTGCTCTGACTCAGAGCCCAGTGAGGCTCAGCAGGRCTCTTGCAAAGATGATTAAAACAAACAGATCCAGGCCTCCAGTGACTGCATGAACACAGTTGCTTGAACTGAGTAATGTTTGAACAGGGAAACTGCCTAATTTTCTGAGTTTGTTTCCTTTTCTTCCCCCMACTTCTGAGTTATACACTAACTCGACCAGTGGTCAATTGTATAATTGTACCGCAAAATGCAGGGGACTAGGGCATSTTGGAAGATAAGGAGGCAAAGGGACGTTATCTGTGTTTGCAAGTTGGTTTTTGCCRCTTGCTTGCGCAGAGGTCGAGTGCGTCCTTTTCTGCCTGCGCTTCCACAAGCCCTGCTCCCTCCCCAGCTAAGCTGCTCTACCCCAGCAGGTTCTTGTCCTGGACCTTGCAGTTACACACACTGTACCCTCTCAGTTATTTTTGGTGTTAGTATTTTCTTTGGCAGCTTTCTCCATTGTGTGAAGGGTTACAACTGTGTTTGTTTAAACCGCTGCCATTATTTTTGCTGCAGATTYTGTTATTAAAGTCTGTGCAGCAGAATCACAGACCACTTGCAATAGGGAAAGACAGTTTCTCCAAATCCAGAGTGCTTAGCTACAAGCTCTCTCTCCCTAATGAGCTATAATGTATCCTAATAGACACAATTACGAAAATGAGAGCAGACAGACATGTAAAAACTAGGTACTGTTACTTGTAATTCCCATTTACTAACTTTGGTATTATAGACGTACAGGAAGGGTGATAGAATYTGCAATTATTTTCAAGAGATTAGATTCCCCAAGTCAGATTTTTACTGTCTTACATTATCTGATGCAGCACCTTATATCCTATGAACTGACCTTTAATATTTATTGATGCACTCTTTAGCTTTGTGCAATATAAATTATCTCAATAATGTGACCAGCTGCACACAATCTAAGGTTTCTCTAGTAGAAGTGCAAGAATCTGTTTGTCCGCTTATATGCACACAGATTCAGAATTGCTGCTCTATAAATACTCTGGACAAAAGRCAAGAGCACAATTACCCCTTGAAACGTGTGGCTACAGAAGGCACTTTGCATTTTGACAGTAGTGTGCTAAGGAAATTCATGGTACTGCAGTGAGGCATGCTAGAGTTTCTGCACAAATGTGCAAAGAGTTAAGCCAAGCGAAGATTATTGAATGATGCTTTCCAACAAAGGCTTCTCTTTCCTGAGGTTTGTGCCCATGGAGAGCTGCAATGTGGGAGAAGGTGGGTGCTGCAGTCTAATCTGTGRTGCATGCCCTAGTGCTTCCAGTAAGCACGCCTGCTCTCCAGCCAGGCTGTAGGGTAGGGTTACATATAGAACTGAGGGGGAAAAAAAAGGTAATTCAAGGTAATTTAGAAGGTATGGTGATGAGTGGAACCAGCTATGAATTTTGGCTGAGTTCTTCCAGCAGTAGGACTTGGGAAACACATCGCTAACCTGGGGTTAGCCTTAGAGCTGTTGGAGGAGGTCAAGGCCGGTTGAGAGGATCTGGCTTGGCATCTTGCACTTCTGCGTGGGATACTCAAATCAGGCATGCAGGAGGCGTAGCGCCGTGAGTGCTCTCGCTTGTTCCTGTTGCTGCTGCCTCACCTTCTGTGGGCTAAATGGGAAAAAAGTGAGCAACCCCTTTCGSCTAACAGGCTTTTTATTAGGTCTCTTGTCATGATGATTTAATGCTGTAATAGAGTAAGAGCTGTGGTGCTATGAGGAGCTCCTGTGCTTGTCTGTTGGTCTTATAAARTAAAAAATGAAAAATAGGAGCTTGCCCTATAAGTCTTGTTGGACTGATGTTCTCRGACCCTCACGACAAGAGTAAAGAGCAGTTCAGTGAAGCAGAGGTGTTGGCCTGAGCGGGCTAGGCTGTCACTGCTTGCGGCCAGGCCATTCTCCTACAGAGGAGAGCTGGGGAGCCAAACCCCGGTAAGCAGAGGAGAGCACGTGCCCAGGTACTCAAAAACATGCGATTGCCCCTTGCTGGACTTAACTCGGTGCGTGCGTATTTAATCATCACACTGAAAGATGAGTTACTTAAGTAATTGTTACCTGGGCCTGCCACACTTAAACTGTTTTTATTCACCAGTTTTCAAACGTTACTTCTCACTGATATAGAAGAGATTTAGAAAGAAAGGAAAAATAGATTTTTTTACAAGGCAGTAACTATACGACATTTGAGCAGAGCCGAAGAYGTGAAAGAAGTGCCTATGTTTTGTGTGACTCCCTTTTCTATCTAGAAAAATAATACAGTAACATTCATTGTGAGGCCACTCCATTAGGTCTTTGAAGGTCAGTGTGCTTCTAACATAATTTCATGGCCTAGTGTGGATAGAATCTTATCATGCTTCAACTCTGCAGAAAAAAATGAGGAGAGCAGAATTAAAATGAAACTGTTTTCTCTTTGTGCCAAGAATATCCTGATTGCATGGAAGGGACACAAGGCAAAACGCACAGGCTCTAAAGCAGCAAAACTTTCAACTAAAAGATCTAGTCTGRGTTTTACATCTGATGTGGAGGAACAGAAGGGAGCCCTAATCACAGCATTTATTTTTCCTCTTTTTCGCTATTTCACATGTTCTGTTGCATTAGAAAATGCTGAAGAGTACAAAGCTAATGCTGAAAGGATGCCCATTTTTTTCTTCCGAGTAGTGAGATGACTACAGCCAAACCAAAGAGAGTTGGCAAACTTACAGTGCGCTGAARTTTATGTATATTTCTGGTGCCTGGAAAATCCAGGAAGGGGTGTTCCTTTCTCTTCAATCCTAAATCACATCTGAACAGTAGTCCGAGTGTGGTTCCAGCACAGAACTCAAAGCAAAGCGTGGCATCCAAGCTTTGAGACGCGGTGAAAAAAATTGCGCTATTTTTGCAGTCGTAATTGCACTGAGATTGCCTGGCCAGGCAGCGAATTAGCAGGGCTCTGTAGCGATCAAACTGATACCCTTACATAGATCTTTTCCCTCCTCCCTGTAAATGCAGGCTGTGTCTTTTAGCTCATTTCGGACCAGCATCTGGGGATTAGCGAGAGGAAGTAGATATTAACTCAATTAGGGGACGAGACGGCCGTACAAGCCGGCGTGGGGAATTGACATCAAGAAGTAACAAAGACATCTCTAACTGGGAGCAGACAGTTTCATCTATTCAAGTCATGCTTGGCTTTTGCCATGCATACATTTTGCTTATGAAACATTAATTGACGAGGTTGTATTTACATAGCAGCACAGTTAATGGCGTATTTTGGGAACTAAGCCTTGATGTCAATAGATGGATGGAAAGCTGGGGAGCGGATGCACAGTGGTAGCTTTCAGTTCATTTTGATACATTAAATATTCATAATAAGCTCAGCTGAAGGAGAAAAAGAAATGTTTCATTGAACTGGTAAAGAGAAGCTAAAATCTTTGGAACTTCTCCAAAGCGGAACGTCTTACTTAATGTAAATTGAATGAATGTCCCTGTGGTGAAGGTGAGATGCAGTATTAGGTATTTTCACAATTGCTGCTTTCTTACTTTAGGAAATTGTTGTGCCAGTGACATCATTTTATAAAATAATAGCCAAGGATTTATGCCTTTGAGCAATTAATGTATACACAGTACAAGCTTTCCTCTCCCTTTTTTTTCCCCTTTTCCCTTTTCTTCCATACCTCTGGAACAACAGAAGCCCTTGTCTGGACCTTCTTCCATTTAAATGCCACCTATTTACAACCTGGAAACCAAAGGCTACCTCAGGCAGGGCGAGCTGTCCTTAAGTGGATAAACCTTTGGGCTTCTCTCACCCTTTAATGTATAAACTCCTGTTTGTGTGTGGCTGGGTGCTGATTTGAGTCTCCATCTCCCTGGAAAAAAGTATGTGAAGACTTTTGCCTGTTTCTGCACCGCTTCTAGTCCACGCCAAGGCCGCAGGGGCCCTGGGGTCCTGCTAAAGCTCCTGCAGTGCGTGCACATAAATATGTAGTTGTGGGCGTTCGAAGGTGAATTGTGAACTGCGGAAGGCCTTGCATTAACTGTATATTGGTGTATCATGAGGCCCAGAGTGCAGTCACGTCCAGTGCCCTCAGATCCTGGCAGGGCTCAGTTTAGCCCCGTTAAGCTCCAGCGCTCCCCCAGAAGCGAGCCGAGCGCCTGAGTGCGGGACCTGAGGGCACGGCGGCGCCTCCACCTCTCCGTGCAGCCGCTCATAGCTGCTCCAGCTGCTGGACTGCTGCTGAGTTTGCCGCTGGGGACATGGGGCTAGGTTGCCCCCTTGCCAAAGCCTCCTTTTCTCTCCCCTTCCTGGCTTTCCTCCTCCTGATCTCTAGCTGTGCTCCTTCTYGCGTGCCTGCCTTTTGCCTTGGTGTATTTACAGGAGGTACCGCTTAGCTTGAGGGACGTGGTTTTGTYGGTAAGGGACAGGGAGAAAGAGCATGGGCAGGCAGTGGCAGTGCAGAGAGGGAGGAGAGACTTATCCCCCTGCAAAGTATGTTCTTGGGTTATTTTTAGTCGACTCGTGCAGAAACAAGCCAGGCAACATAGAAGATTGTTGTCTGTGGATGCTGCTAAAAAGAGCTTTGTGTCTTCTTTCATATTTATAAAAAGCACTGCGGCTTTACTGGGAATGTAGMAAAAATYGTTCTGGGTTAAGAAAGCAAAAACCATCCAGGCCGTGTGCTTATGTACAGATTGGGAGGGGAAAGCAATGCAAGCAGTGGAAGACCTCACCTCCACCAACCTCCAAAAAGGTGGTGGGAGGCTGAGATGTAAACGTAAGAAGGAGCTTTGTTTTCCAAAGGGCTRAAGCAGATCCCTTCCTGCACCCTTCCTACGGTTGCAGAGTTGTGCAGCTGCTGGGGTGCAGCAGGTGGATTGCTGGGGTTTTATAAGCTAAGCGCCACCTTCATGCCTTGCTCCRAGGATCATCTTGTCCAGGTCTTCTTTGACAGACCCACTTAAGTTTTCACTTGGGCTGTTAAATGAGTTAGCGTATAAAATATTGATGCTGAAGGAAGAAAACSGCCTTTTTACCCAAGTGTAAATGATCTTGAAACAAAATACATGAGATAAAAGAATGACTTCTTGGGCAGGTTCAATGAATAATTGATTTCTGCTTCTCAGTCGCATTATCAGTGTAATTAAATCGGTGGCTGAAGAAGTAAGAAAGAACGTATCCTCTATGAAGACACTGAATCTCTCTAACCAAATATTGGCAAAGTGCTGCCATCTCTTTTTAAAGGCCATCGTGAAGGTTCCAGATCTGTCCCTCACTAGGAAGCTGGTGCTCTGCAATTCCCAGCGTGATAAAAATCCATGTATTCAGTCAGTTGCACTAGAAGATAACTCCAATAAATTTCCTCCCCTCTCTTAAACTTGTTACTCTGTTGTGAATGCAGCAATTTTGGGAGGTGTAGGTTAAAAGTGCATTAAATGTTAACTCTAGGTTCTTAATTTGTTTAGCTGGACTTTGCACAGCTCCATGCATGTGGGGTTATTAGCACAGCCAAACTCTGTGAAGTATTTTCAGTGGATTTGGCACAGAACTATAGCAGGACACCTGATTGGGTCACCTGCTTGTCCCCAGGAATGCTCGCTGTTGTGAATCATTTTGCTGTTTTAAAAACCTTGCTGAAAAACAGAGCCCTGACGGGAGGAGTAGGGGATTCGAAAGGGCTAGTCTGGTTGTGACCGGGCTTAGCCAACTTATATGTCTCTAGAAAACCCTGATGTGTTGCAGTGTTCCCTTTCCCAGTGTTTTTTCCATGACTTTTGCGTTGGAGTAACACAGGAATGGAAGCTGATTGCAGAGGCCACACAAAAATAAAGCCAAAGGGAGACCTAAGTCTGCAGTTGCAGGCACAGTAAGTAAACTACTCATTTAGAAATTAAACCTACAAATTTATTACAATTACAATGATTGCTCGGTTATCCTGTAAAATTAACCCTGAGAAACAGCTTTTGACTTTCCTCTCGAGTAGCTACTTGTGGACACACAACAGTGCCTTGGAACAAAGTGCTCCCTCGTGTGTCCTCACTGTCACACACGTAAACATCAGATTCCTCATATGTGAAAGTGTGAGAGTGCATTTCACTGCAAAGCTGGAAGTCTACATGGAATACAAAGTCTAGATAATGTTCTGCTTGGTGGAGCAAGGAGTAAGTGATTAAATGGCCCAGTGTCTTTTGAAAGTCAGTGGTGATCTTCTTTCCAGTTCCTGCAGATTTTGGAGCAGCCCCTTTTTTCAAGCATAGAAGAAGCCTGGCCCAAAGGCTAYTGAAGTCAACAGAAAGACTCCCGTTGCTTCCTTTGGCTGTGGGTCAGTCTCTTGGTTGAACAGACTAAAGGAAATACTCCAGTCACACTGTTAGCAGCTCCCCCTCATTACAAATACCATGGAGAGCAAATGGTCCTGAAGTACTCGTGTTTGTTCAGCTGTATTCAGTCATGCATCCTCCGGTCTGTGTCTGTAAGTGTGGCAACATTAATGGTTTTGCTGCATCACCCTGCTGCTGCAACACAATAATCAGCATAATGTGAGAGCAGAAGCAGTAGCAGCTTAGCAGGGTAGAGTTCTTGCAACTTTCTGTGCTGCAGCTAATTTCAGCACTTGCTATTTCAGAGCTAGTCTGGACAGTGAGCACAGGAGGAGACCTTAAGAGTTGATACTGGKTTTTTTTCCATTGATGTTTTTGCCCCTAGATTGTTTCCCTTTTATGTGTCTGATTTCATATTTCTGAAATGAGTGATGCCTGTTTACCTGTTTCTCAGGAATATACTAGTGGTATAATTGTTGTCTTTATAGTGTCTTCATAGTCAAAAAYACTACAGAATTGCCATGCATAGAAAATGCCATGTATAAATACTGCTTCCAAGTTAAACTGTCCATCTACCAAAGCTACATGGCTACTGTTAGATATATCTCCTTGCTTATCTGAAAGAAAGCCAAGTATTTGGTCCTCACTATAATGAAACTAAATCAAGAAATGTCCTTTTGATTTTCTGCCGTATAACACTGTCATCRCACCAGCCACCAATATGTCCTGAGTCTGAAATATTAGCCTGGATACTATCAAGSAGAGGCAAGACGGTTGTTTTGGGGTCTTTATAGGTCAAAGGCAAACTCCCTTCTCATGTATGTGTGTGCACATGCATGCAGGTACGCACAGTATTCACCAGCTGCCACTGATATCATAGGGTCATAGAATCCTTAARGTTGGAAGGGACCTTCAGAGGTCATCTAGTCCAACCCCCTGCACACGCAGGGACACCMAGAGCACRGGGCACAGGGTGGCATCCAGGTCGGTTTGGAAGAAGGAAGTCTCCAGAGAAGGAGACTCCACAGCCTCTCTGGGCAGCCTGTTCCAGGGCTCCGTCACCCTCACTGCTAACATWTTTTTTTCTTAAGTTCCTGTGGAATTTTTGGTGCTTCTGTTTGTGACTGTTTCCTCTACTCCTGTCAGTGGCTACCTCTGAAAAGAGGCTGGCCCCATCCTCCTCCCTTTCTCCCTTGAGGTACTTAYAGACACTGATCAGATCCCTCCTCATCCTTCTCTTCTCCAGGCTGAAGAGGCCCAGSTCTCTCAGCCTTTSCTCATAGGGCAGATRTTCCAGGCCCCTAATCATCTTTGTGGCCCTGCGCTGGACTCTCTCTAGCAGCTCCACRTCCCTCCTGCACTGGGGAGCCCAGAACTGCACACAGTACTCGAGGTGYGGCCTCACCAGGGCTGAGTAGAGGGGCAGAATCACCTCCCTCRACCTGCTGGAGAYGCTCTGCTTAATGCACCCCAGGATCCCATTKGCCTTCTTGGCCACGAGGGCACMCTGCTGCCTCATGGTCAACYTGTCGTCCACCATGACGCCCAGGTCCCTCTCTGCAGGGCTGCTCTCCAGGAGGTCGGTCCCCAGCCTGTAGGCATGTCTAGGGTTATTCCTGCCCAGGTGCAGGACCCTACACTTGCCCTTGTTGAACTTCATGAAGTTTCTTACAGCCTAGTTGTCCAATTGATAATTGTCCAAATGAACATCTCATCCAAATGAACATCCAAATGAACCTTCTCATCTCATGGAGACCCTTGTGTGCCCAGTATGGGTGGCTTTCTGCAGCTTTCTGTATCTTTACTGCTTTGCTTCGAGTTAAAAGTTATTCTCAATAACTTGAGTTAAAGTAGTTCTCAGTGAATAAATCAATTGCTTCAGTTCAGAATTAAATAGCTAATCATTACTAATTCAATTGCCGTGACGTTCATTACATTAATCATAATACACTAAYGTGTCATTTATGTGGATGTGACGTGTACTCCATGTAAATCTAGTAATAAATGCATGTGATTTTTATGTGAAGGAGCTGGGAAGCTCTGCTGTTACATACARTCTGAAAATGCAAATGTTGTGATCCATGGAGTTTTACAGACACTGCACTGCTCTCATATGACATAGAGCACAGATCACTGCTTAGAAAGGTTTGGTGCCAGGCTGGTACTAAATATGTAGCTTGAACAAAGTAGCATGCAGTGGTAAATACTGCAATCCAGTGTGCCACAAATGTCACTTACTCCGAGGAGGTTGTGACTCTTGCCAAGCATGCAGCTGGGTCACCTGGACCCCTCAGGGGGTGCTGGAGGTGCCGGTGCCACTGTCATGCGCTGGGTAAACCTGACCTGGGGTGGAGGAGRAGGAGGAGGAGGCAGCGCAGCACCTTCCCGGTGGTGCTCACCCATGTCCTCACGCCCAGCGTTGCGGCCCCTCCGTGGCCAGCATTGCTGCAGGCTGTGTTGTGTCTCTGCATGGTAGCCCCCAGCTAGAGAGCCCTAGAGATCCCTGTGCTGGCAGCTGCCGCGTCTTACTCTGAGGTATTCCCTGTGATCGAAAATTACTGTAAATATGATAACGTAACATAATAGGTGGTCACGAATACTACACTGGAACAGCATCTGGCTTATACTAAATACCTTCTGATAARATGTTACCATTTCTCTACATTTCTTCCTCCAGAAAATGTGACTGTTGCTAATGCATGGTCGCTGCATGTCTCTCAAACAAAATTCTCACTGTATTCATTTGCTTTGGAGCAATGCATTCTCTTGTGCTGAGAATTAAAAAACAGGCTCCATTTGTGCCTGTGGGCACAAATGTAACCTGTTGAAATGTCTTTCTTCACTTATCCTGCCTTCCAGCTCTTCCCAGAGTCTGTAAAATAACCTCCTGACTACCTATCTCAGAATAGTGCATCTGTTCTTTCAGTTCATTTCCCTAAACTGTAATCAGGYACTGTCAATATAATAAAAAAGCAATGTCTACCTGGAACATCATTTTTCTCTTTTATTATTGAAAGGTGCATTAATATCCTCTTATCAAATATATCCATAAAACTAATCATTCAATTTATTTCTTATTTCATTTTTATTTTTTAAGGGGAGATGCCTAGGCACAGCCCTTCTTTTCCAGTTGTGAAGGCCGTGTTGACTGGTGTCTTATGCTATAATTTCATGAAATCTAAGTATAGATTGTGGTAATTAGTTGTTTGACCTCTCTTTTGTTTAAATATAGCTGCAAGATTATAGACCCTTACTGTATCTGGTCTAACTTGTCATTTATGTTAAAGCGGTGTAGTACTGTCTGTTAGTGAAAATTTATATTTAGGCGTAGGGTAAAAGGTTCAAACATGCTCATGTGTATTAAGTTGGTTTTTGTTTCTAGTCTGGCTTCAACAATAGAAAAGAGTGGTTAAYTCTCATTTCTGGTTGTTAAGAGATAAGCACTCAAGCACTTTTGAAAGTGCTTCCCTTTCTGTTGGTTTCAGGGCGAACGATGTTGAGGGACCACCTTAACTGCTTGGCTTTGAGACTTCCTTTTCCTGCATTTTGTACAGGTGGCTTTATGAAGCCAACTTTATGAAACTTGGCTTTACCAGATGCTTTGCATCTCAGAAGGAATGCAGCGAAGCTGTCTTATTCCACTAAATGAGAATCTGCATCYGCTTTTCACTCATTTTGCACTGACATTAAGGTTGCCCTGGGCTCAGGGCAATGGAGAGTTGGCCCAGCACAGCGATGGCCAAGTCCTTCCTTGCAAGTCCTCACAAAGCAGCGATGTCTAGGCATGTGTCAGAGAGAAGAGAAATTTGTTTTGGCTTGGGACGATGTCAGCCACAAGGTCTGGCATGCTTTCCAGGCAAGATATAACCAGCTGCAGCACAGGGGACTCATTGGTCCAACTGCCTAAGATGTCAAGACTGAAGTGTCAATGAACCATCCAGCTTTGGCTCTAGAGAAGCAGATTCTGCTGTGCCACATGATGCTGGGGAGCTGCCTGTGTGCACGTCAAAAGGAACTGAGTAGACCAGGCGGCCTAGAGAGTCACCATTAATGGTGACCAAGCCCATCAGAAAGCTCTCTGTGTCAGGGGYCTGTTTGTATTCACTTTTTCCCTTCATCCTGAGTCACTGGTTCCAATCATAACTAAGGATAGTAGCTTGATGGTGGTGCTTGATTTCCTGAGATTTCCRTGTGCCGAGGGTATAAATGTTTTGAAAAAACTTGCTCAGTGAATTCAGAGGAGATGGCTCAATGAGGCATCGGCATCGCTTTGRTCTTGGGCACCCAGCAATGTCAAGAAACCCTAATCCTGTAGAGTGCACCACTCATGGATGCTCTGAACAGAAAGACCCGTAGGTAGCACTTGAAGTAGCGTCATCAGGTCTGTGCAGAAAGCAGGCACTTGGCTCCTGCTCATACATCGCATATATACKTACATTAAAGCGCAGAATTACATGCATGCACCCAAGGCAGTCTTCGTCTTCACGCTGTATTTGGCTCCAGCAATTATCAGCAGTTGGCTGTTCTTACAAGTGCTAAAATTCTGAAAAAAAACCCCACAAGATCTGCTAAGACGTGCTGCTCCCCSTGCATACAGATAGCACACAATGTGTAATCACTGAGATTTCCAAGCTGCTTTTTTCAATCTTGRAATACCACATGCGTACTTAATTTTAATGTGTTCTTAAAGATGTGTGAAAAAAGCACACAAAAAGGCAACAGTATTGGGGAAAGTAATGTTATGGGGAAATTAACAGGTGTTTGGGCTGCTAACTACTGATAAAATTAAAAATCCATCATTATTCAGTAGCTAGGAAAATAAGGCCATAACCGAAAAAAAAAAAGAAATCCTGCTAATATGCCCTTTCGGAGCAGAGCTAACATCAATAATTCTTGCTTTGTGCATTAAGTTTTAATGCGCAGACAGGCACTCGGTGCGTAGCAGGGCGCCTGTGGAGTCGTCAGCGAGAGCTAATAAATGCCTGTCGTACGAAGACCGCATTACAGAGAGAGCCAAGCTAAGTGAGTCGTTTAGTTACCATTAATCATTTTTCATTAATATTTTTGAATGTAGTATTATGCACTACGTATTATGTAGCATAGAAAGGATAGTGCCTGTGCTGAAGTTTGTATTATAAAAAAAAAAAAAAGGATTTCTTTCAAAATAGGTGGTATAGAGAGATCAGGATGGATGATTCAGCTGTGATTTCGTCAGTATCTCTCTTTTTTTAACTACAGAAATCCAGATGCAAAAGGAAATAATTTCATCACACGCCTTTGCTGCTAACTGGCGCCCACCTTTTACATTAATGGGAACTGAATCATGATAAATGGGCTGGAAATGTAGTATCTGCAAGCCTGTTTAATACTTAGTAGTAAAAGTAGCATTTAGAAAGGAATTCCCRCCACAATACCGAGTGCAGTGGACAGATCTGGTGTGTCCCTTCAAGTATCCGAGTCCTCTAAAAAGCTGCCACTAAAGCTACCACTAAACTGGGCTGAGKCAGGGGCGGAGGTGGAAAGCTCCAGGGAAATCACTGTGGTCCTGCAGCTCCCACTCGGTCTCCGTTGTGAGATGTAGCTTGCTGGAGGGGTGAGGGAGGTGAAGCTGGATTCTTYGTGCTCTGTCCTCAGGGAAGAGCTACAAAAATAAATATATTTGATCTTACTTGTGCTTGTTATTTTTTCCTCAGAATAATATACCTCTGCCTACTCATGCTTCCTATTTTAATATGCTGGGAGGTTCCATCTCTTTCTGTTCTAAATGCTCAGATGCTGAATTGTATATCCAAAAATAACRGTATGGTTGAGCGTACGTGTGGAGAAGTATCCTTCCCACGATACTGAACCATTAACAGAGTAAGGGTTGGCAGTTTGTTTGGGTGATATAAAGACCTGTSAGCATGGATTTACGGTTGCTCTCAACTGTGCATCGCTCTTGACTTACTGRCATCAATGATATCGTTCCACTTGTACGGGCCACTTTTCTTAAACAACAGAGACCCCAAGGAGAGAGAGAAAAAAATAAAATAACTTTTCAGAAACTCTTAAAAATTACTTCAAACAATTTTTGCAACTATGACAGATTTGAAAATAAAGTTGAAAGTATCTCTGCAGACTAGAAAAGGACGGTGTGATTCTCTTGGGAAAATTGAGACCTTTCCTTTTAAAGCATCAAAAACTCCACTTTGTTTTTGGGAATGCATTGTGAGATATCAGCTCCAAAACATGTAATTGTTCTGGAACGAAAATTTGAGCACATTCCATCTCAACCTAACATAATCCATGGAGGAAATGTATTCATGCTGTAGGAATTATGCACTTTTTTTTATCTTTTAATTTGTGAAGCAAATTACCCTTGCTACTATTTTCTGTGTAAAGCGTCCCAAATAGCGTTATGTATATTCAAAAAGTAATTTGTTCATGTGTGTTGACATTAATTTTTTATCTTCTGAGGGACGCCAAACTGACAGATGTGGATTTAACCATAAATTAGATAATGTTACAGTCTCTGCTTCTATTCTCCAGGGGTTGTCACCAGAGCAAGAAGAACAGTGCTCAGCCCTCAGTCCTTGCAACACTGTCTGTGCTTGCTAAATAAGGCTGTGCCTTGAGGGTCAGGGCCTCTGTCCATGGTGAGTGCGGCTGCAACCACAACATTTTTTTCCCACATACTGCTTCTTACCAATAGCTTATTGGTATAAGCTATATTATATTATATATATATACATATATATATAGGATAGCTTAACGGCCTGGCTGTGCGCTGAGGGCCTTGAGGTGAGAGACGTGGTATATCCCATTACTAATCTGCAGAGCGTTCAGGCCTCCAGAGCCTGCTGTCAAGAACTGCAGAGCTTCTCTTTCTTTCTCTTAACCAGTGACAGCAACATCAGAAAAAGCCTTTGCGAGCGCTGACGGTTCCAAGAAAACTGAAGCACTGTTTTAAGGGATAACGAAGGTGACTTTGAAGRCATAGATGGGGCATAAGGTGTTTAAATGCACAACCTCTCTCCCTCTCTTCCAGGTAACCCTGGTGCCAGCYGTAGCTTCCTTTTCTATTGAGCTACTGTGTTCTGAGCATGAAGGATTTGGGAGCACCTTTAACACTGCACGCGTTGCAGAGAGAACGTTTGYGATGCGTGGGAGCCCTGCGGCCCCTGCAGAGCAGAACGGTGCCCAGGACATGRGTGTCAGTCCTCGGGGAAAGTAAATTTGAGGAGCTGTATCCAACTGGTGACAGTTTGTGCACAAGACTGCTCTTGGGAAAAGTGATTGAGGCGTGTGARTATCCCCCCTTCCCTTGCTGTGTCTTGTGGTGTGTGTGCTGATTATCCAGCCCCAATAGCTAATGAGAAGAAATATTTCACTGCCTCGCATTCTCCAGGGCTTAATTTTTGTAAGTGAACTGCTGATTCAGTTCTCCCCCCCCGAAATAACTCAGTTTGGCAGTAATTCAGGGCTAGATGTGTGAGACTTAACTGCCCGTAATTTATCAAAAGCGGCGCATCATTCCACTGAACAATGCCTAAGTTCTTCTCATGGTATTTTGGGAAGTAATGTCTCCTCGTTTTGCCTTGTAACTCAGTGCCTTCCAGTATTGTGTCTGCAGGCACTTGGAGAGGCAGCGAAAGCTGCTGGCCCCCGTGGCGATGGCTCTGCATGAGGGCTTGTTTTCCCCATCTCTGCAGCCTTTGAAGGCTCCGACTTGGTGCAGAAGTGTTAACATGCATCTCTCGCTACTGACGCCATCGATCCCGTTGCTAGAGTAAATCATCCAGCAGGGTTTTGGGCTGCCCTCTGGCTCCTGTCCCTCACTCAAAAGCCCAGCGAGAGCGGGCAGGCGCGGCTCTGGCGCAAGCTCCTTGCTCCATAAGAGCGATCGTCCTGGCGGTGCCCCTCAGGTCGCGAGCGCTCAGACGGCAGCGGGAAGGGCTCCTCTTTCTGAAGCTCGCCTCGGGCTCTGAGAATTGGGCAGATTTTCCTCTCTCCCTCTGCTCYTGCGCCCTGTTTTGTCCGTTGCAATCAGAAGCGAACGTGCAGCGGGCCGAGTAACGTCCATGGTGAGGCTGGCGCGGCCRCTCTGGTTCCCAGCGCGGCCTCCTTTTCTTCTCCCCTTTACTAGGGTCTCGGAGGGTGAAGGCAGTGACTTTGCTGAACTCCTTGCTTTTGATGTGACTGTAATTGTCTGGAACACTTGCAATRGGATCATTTGATGGTGGAAAAGAAGCGGCACTCTGGGCTTTTTCCTAAGGCCTCGTTCTGAAGGAGTAAAAGCAGTAAAATTCCTCAGAAATTGATGGGTGAAGGGGAGCTTGCGGTTCGGTTTGACCATTTAGGGTTGCCTATAAATAAGCAGGTTTGTTGTGTAGCATGGTGCTATTTTTACGTTAGTGCTTTTAAGAGCAAAGGTCTATTTTGAAGCAGGAAAATTTTTCTGCCTTTAATTTCTGTAAATGCCTCAAGATGGTTTCACGATTGGATAGATATAGAGCGATCACCATTAAAAAGTCAGTATTTACCACCCCTTCAGAACTGAACCTGGAGCAACTCAGGAGTTTCCAGGATTTGGAATACACAAGGCTTCTAGCAAGTGTGACACAGTGATAAATAATGGTCTCTGTAGGTAGCCATGTAAATTAATGTATAAATTCACACAGACAATATGCGTTCAAGTCTATTTTGATAAAAGCCCYGAAAAAGACTGCCAGAATACCGCTTCTCCAGCTTGGTTGTTTTTTCCCCAGTATTGCAGACACATGAACTAAAACACAAAATTGAAGTCCTAAAAATTGTATGATGCTGTCAGCCGCTGTCACAGGAGCATAATAGCTGTTTTATCATTGGCAGCTGCTAGTGTAAGTAATGACTACTAAGTTATACCCCTAAATTTGAGCTGTTTGCAGCAAGCCGTATATCCTAAATCAGTCTTAAATGAAATAGAGATGAGAATCTTACCTGTTATCATGAGACTAGAAAGGGATTAATAAAATGTGGAAGAAGAAAAAAGAAGAGAGACCATTATGGCTGTGCAGGCATAAATAAGCTTTATAGTTATGTCTCATCACCAAATGTCAGGAAACTGTGATAGTGCCATGTAGTAATTTTCGGTCTTGTTCTTTCACACTTTGGAGCTTGAATTGGATTTGCCAGGTGTTGTTTCTGCTGTCTGCTTTCTGAATTCTTTTCTTTTTAACC